>JAVQIZ010012530.1:0-24079 GCA_036023535.2 Galaxias brevipinnis | reverse complement strand
GCCCCCAACCGGGGCTAACCCGTTTTTGGGGGGGGCCGGTCCGTCTGTGTACAAAATCGTTAAACCTGCCAACGAAACGGTCAAGCCCCCCCCCCCCCCCCCTCCCCCCCTGCTCTGTGCGTGGTACGGCATGACTCACTGCTGACAAAACTAAAATAATGTTCTAGTTTCTCTGCACAGGGAGAGGCTGTGCCACCCTCCCTTCCAGAACAACAGTGTTTGTCCAGTGCTGCTCTACTCTCAGGAACAGCTTGCAAATGAACAAAAGGTGCTTTCATGAGATTAATAAGTCATGCATAACTTCATATTGCTGACCTTGTGCCAATGACTAGGTGCCCAGTAACAGAGGTCCATTAGCGAAACCAAAGGTTATAATTGATTGCAATGAGGTTAGTTGGCACAGCAGTATGTAGATTTTGCAGTGGAATTCTCCACTTGCCAGCATCAGTGACACTCCATTTAACAATGCAGCGGGTAGCAGCCACATTATGGTATGCCTCTAACAAAAAGAACCAAACTCTATCTTAGGTCGATTCCTGATGCATAAAAAGAAAAAAATATATTTTTGAGGGTTTCCGTGTGGCTTTCAAGGAGGATTTGGGTTGTATCATGTTATTTAATTATGTTTTAAAAGAGAGATTTAGATTTGCTTCCAGTGTTTTTTTGCAAAACGGGGGTCTGGGGATTAAAAGAGATTTCCGACCAAGAAAGTTACAGGGCTCAAGGCACCTTGAATACAAAATGAAGGGAGGATCAAATCTTACACATTCAGGATTTTAATATTTCATAATCATTGATATCCGTGGTAAAGTTTGCTGCGGCAGTTAACCTCCATTTATAACCCTCGCACATATTTCTTATCCCTCCAGGACTTGTTTTGTCGAGGAAAAAAAGCCTCAGTCTTTCGCACTGTGAAGGACTTCATTCACACATTTAACACTGCACTGTCGTTTTTGAGAACATCCCCTTACCCTGTCACAGCGGCTTTACCATGTCCTTCACTGGACTCTCCTTCGATGTTAATGCTTGACGTCTCAAAGATTGCTAATTGTCTTTGAAATGTGTTATTGAGAAAATCTGTAGTAAACACTTTCAATGCCAATGAAAGGAGTTCAAATCGTGTCTGCTCTGAGTTGGAACAATTAATGGAGTACATCAACATGTGCATTGGCCATGAAGGACACTGGGAGGTTGAGTCTATTGCATATGCCAGTTTTCACATATGGAATCTAATTACGCATTATCAGATAATGCTTTTATTCTAGTTTGCATATGGATATATTCATGTGGCTGATTGTCCTATCAAATTCTCCTACGAGGATACAGTTGAAATTGAATTAACTCTTTATTGGTATGGAGGCCAATTTTCTGCATCCCGTTAACAGCCTCCTTTGTATTCCCAAAATGCCACGGCTTACAGACGCTTCGGATGGTAGACATTGGAAACGTCTGATGTGTTTTGCAAACAGAGGAGATGCACTAACAGACAACAGACAGAGCGCACCGTCTTTGGCGCACAGCAAGGAGGAAGGCCTGTTGGCAGTCGATGTGTGCGTGTCCCAATTTTCGGCCCGTGGTTTCCCCTAATATGATCAAAAGGCCCGGTGAAGGTTGTCGAAGGACAATGACGCTGTCCAGCTGGTTGGCTCAGTGCTCTGGCAGGCCCCGGGGGCAAGGACCGAGCGCGCCACGCTGTCCCCGGTCGACACATCTCCGCTTGGTGACAGCGGCTTCCCACAGCACCGCCTTTCAATGGCAAACCATGAAAAGCCGTCTCCAAAATATTTGCGCTAAACTGCCGTTTCATCTCCATAAACAGGGGCCGTGAGTTATTTAATTTGCCCGCCTGAAAAGACGGAGACACCTCCACACAAGACGGAACCAGACGTGACATGTTGACGCCAGAGGGGTGAATGCATATCAGAAGCGGGCTCCCAGTTCGCAGTGGGGCTCCCTGAGCATTGACAAGCCGAGGGAGCTTAGCGCTTTGATCCTTTTGTTGCTGCGTGACACGGGAGCATGGGCACGTTGGGCTAGTCTTAAAAACACACGTGTGTGTGTGGGATGTCAGAATAAATAAAGGTGACTTTCTTTTCAGGAGCGCGAACGCTGGCGCACGTAACTGACATCCTTGAAAACAGAGTTTTTATTTGTTTGTACTTTCAGGTGTTAAAGAGCGACGACGGGAAGTTTCCTTCTAAAAAAAAAAAAACACACGAAAGGAAATTTGTCTAAATGCGTCTGCTGACTTTCTGTGGGCAGGAGTGATTGGAGACCATGAAATATGAAACCTCAACCCCATACATTGACTCCCAGGCTCGATTATTAGAACATCTTGTCACAGACTCACGCGTGGACGCCCTGTCCTCACCTCGCCGTCACCTTTTTAGCCCGACCGCCTATATCTTCCCCCGGCTAATGCCAGACGACAAACTGTCACCCGATTGCTGAACTCACCCGCTGCACAATCTGTCATCACAGTCAGGCAGCCATGACATTCACAAGAGCCTCTCTGTCACTACCTATTTTAGTTATCTGTCTGGGAGCTTGGGAACCTGCTTTTTACATGCACGTGTGTTTTGACAAAACGCTTAGGGGGCCTCCCGATGGAGCCATATGATGGGGGTTCTTCATTTTTCATGAGCATTTAGACCTTATTGGCCACATTTTGATAATATCATTTTACATATATCAAATATATACTGATTTATATATATTTTTTATATCCCTGTTCTCCGGTACATCTTATTTCTTTTTAAATATGTCATTATCGTTGTATGTTATGTTATTTTATATTATATATACAGTATGTTAGTGGTATTTTTTCACACTGAAATATCCGAAAAGGGCTACCCACATATGTTGTTTAGTTGTATTTATAGAAATGTAATCAAGTCACTTATTTCCTTTTGCGGTCCGAACACCACTTCTTCATGAAAGAAAGCCATGTGCTCCGGGAGCCTTAAATAAAGGTGACATCTCCCCACTACTTGGCCCCTGAGGCAGACCTGAAACGAGGGCCTAATGATGCATTTATGAAAGGTAATTTTTGAACGAGCAAGTAAAGTGAGTTAATTAGGTACAAGGGCAACAGCGTTGGGGCCCCTGACCCAGCCATCAGCCGTCAACCATCTACTCCTGGAGTACCTTGTGTGCCAGACAAGAAAGAACTGGAATAAATAAAATGGGAGAGGCATTAATTGAAGGTTGACGCAACCTTCACATGTATAGGGTTGAGTAATCAGTCTTAGTACGGGGAGGCCAATGCCATGTTAACCTACTCTAGTAAGATCACATTTAATAATTCCGCCTGCTGCAATCTCGCCTCAGTGAAAAGGGCCAATTGTAATGAAGGGAATGAGAAACCTAATTAAAAGTTGATTCCGAGTCTGCAAGTCATGAGGTCAGCAATCCGTCTCACTGTACCCGGAGCCACATACAATTAACCTCGTCAGGTGAGATTAGGGGCACTTTTTTGTGACGCGTATGTAACCCGCGATAAATTACTAAGAGCTGCCCAGTGAAATCGATGTGGTGCTTTTCAGTCGATGGACGAACGGTGAAGCCGTAACCCCCCCCCCCCCCTCACTAAGTTACTGCCGCCGCCTGCAGCCCTCGCACGGTCGGTTGATTAATGATTCCTATTTTTAGCTCATTTTCCTCGCTTTGCTTCTTTTTATTTCTTTCTTTATGTATCTAATGGAGACGGCAGACGGCACGGCTGCCAACTGAAATACTTTGTCAGCAACTTGATTGCATTTACATGGTAGAGTGGGCACCCGAGCCAGAGCAAATGAAAGGGCTGCGCCACGGGCTCCGTAGGAACAACACGGGCTCTCTCCGAGAAACACCGCGTGGCAGGCCTTTCAACAGCACCTCCCCCACTCCCCCTTTCAGTTCTATGATTGTTTTTAATGTTTTTCTCGATGAAACATGCCCTGCAAATAATACCGGCGAACTTGATTGTTTACTTTGGCTTGTTTCCCTCCTTCCTCTGTGCTCGGATGTACAGCTGTCTTCAACGCCATCTCCCTATCCTTACAACGGGCTGATAGGAATGGAGAGACAGATTGAGAAAGGGAGCTTTGGAGAGGAAGGGGGATAACGAGAGGAGGAAGACATAAGGAGGAAGAGATAGAGAGAGAGAGAGAGAGCGGGACGGAGAGAAAGAGAGGGACAGAAACACTGAGAGTGAGCTTGAGAGAGAGAGAGAGAGAGAGAGAGAGAGAGAGAGAGATAAAGGAAGCGAGCGAGCGAGCGCGCAGCACGAGCGGGGAAGAGCAGCGGGAACAGATGCTCGCCGTGGTGTCCTCGTCACGTCCAGGAGCGAGGGGATGGCAGAGCGGCCCTGACAGCCCGCTGAAGCCTCACCTAAGGAGGCCCCCCGCGCCCCACGAAACGTGCCCCGGCCTCCTTTCCACTCCACTGTGCCAGCTTGAGCCAACTCACTCGACGAGGCTCGACAAGGCTCTCTCGCTCGTTCAGTGCCCGTGTGGACGCGGTCCTACCGGAGCCATTCTAGGCTGTGACAACGGAATACAATGGCGGCGCTGTTTCTCCGATCAATCAGCGCAGACTGATGGTGTTTTTAATCAAATCATTCAAGGGGAAGGTGTTCCATAATATGGCTGCACAGTGAGACCCCACCCAACAGTTGGAGGGAACGGATCCTGGTACCATCCCACTCTCTCTGGCCCCCACCTCCCGCTGACACAGCAGCTGTGTGTGTGTGTGCTGTGTGTGTGTGTGTGTGTGCGTGCGTGCGTGTGTGCGACTGTGTCAAGCAGGTGGGACGCGAGAGGGGTGGCAAGCAACGCCTGTGAGCGGAATAACAAATTCGGCACACCGCACACCTGAGGAGCTGTCAGCCTCATGATCAGCCAATTATAATGCACAAGGAGGAATGTGGATGGCAAGAAAGAAGTAGGACACAGACGCTATCAAAGCCAGGGGTTGGCGCCCGCTCCTTCCCTGTTGTGGTAGGCGCCTGCGTCTGAGTGTTTTGTCCTCTTCTCCTCCCAGCTGGAATCCCCCTTCAGTTTATCACCTCGCCGGCTCTCAGCCTCAAAATCCCACTCGTCAGTGGTGAGAGGGCCGTAGTGCTATCTCCCGCTCTCAACCCCCTCCCCCCTCCTCCTCCCTCCTTCCCCCCTTCCCTCCTTCCTTCACGGCCTGTCTGGACCCAGCGGGAGTGTGTGCGGCGGACGCCTCCTCCGGAGAGCTTCAAGGTGACATACATTTTTGCCCCGGCGCTGATGAGGACCTGTCCTGCGGGGCACGTGGCCAGCCCCGACCCCTGGCTGTATTTGAGTCCCAGCCTCCCAACCTCGATCACCAGTTACCCCCCCCCCCGCCCGCTCCCCCTTCCTCCACCTCCCCCCCTTCAACAAGCGGAGCAGATTCCCGTAAAGGAGGGGGACAAACACCAGCGCCCCTGCAGCCCCCCTTTGTCGCCCTCCCTGTGACAGTAATCTAGGCTCTGTTGTCGGGGCTCACTTCCAGCTCTCTACCACAGTCGTTCACGGCTCATTGTATTGGGAGCGCTTGGAGAGCGCGGTGAGAGGGGGGCCCACGCTTGATGCGTTTTTTTTTTTCTGCAGGGTCAGCAGAGGCAGGGCCAAGGCAGCGTCATGGCAAATAAATCAATGAAACCCAATTAGAAACGGAGCAAAGCCAAGGTGAGAGAAGGAAATAGAATGGCCCCAAAAACTACGGCCGCTTTCCCTCTTAGCGCATGTTCTAAAAAGCCCCCGTGTTGAATCTAAGTTTTTTTCTACTTCCCGTGGATGTCAGTGACCTTTAAATGGAGACGGCTATAAAAAGCTGAATTCAGAATTGAATTCCAGGCTGTGGTGTTTAAAAACAACAACACTGGCACAGCCATAGAATTCCCAGGTGAATATTTCATGTCTTGTGGATTGAGTGGCGCAGCGTAGTGTAGAAATGAGCGCTTGAGGAGCGGACGTGGTCATGTGAGCGTGTTATAGCACGCTCTACCATCTTTTTTGTTTTCCAAAACAAAACACAAGCTCCGAATTTACTTTGAAAAGAGAGCTAGAGTGTGCACCGAGAACCGTATGAAGCAATAAAAAAGAGAAAATGTAATAATGTTCACTGGAAGTACATGAATTACAATATTTTGTGTTTTACTTCCATCGCCCTTTTGATATTCCGGTCAAGTGGTGTTCCCCTTTGGGATGACTGCAGTCCTGTGCGGATATGGAGGGCATGACTGTAGAAGGCAGTGGGTCTCATGGTCATCCCCTGAGCCAGCCAAACGCAGGAACCCTGCTCTCCATCTGCTGCTTTGGCCTTACGCTGTCTGCCTCCCTTGCTCGTGCCAGAGTGATCTGAAGCCAGCCGGCATCCGCCATTTGTCGGTAACCGTTTGAGCGTCCTAATTATTAACTAGTGAATAGATGTCTTGATTATAGCTTGCGATAAGAAACATGCGAGATGTGAAAATGCAGCTTTTTACAGAAGGGGGAAGAGAGAGAGAGGGGGGTGTTGAAATCAAATGACTTGTTCCTGGCTTCGTGCTCATCAGGCAAGATTGTGGCATAGTGCAGCCATGCACTTTACCAGTTGGGACTCTAATGTGCTCTTAATGACACTCTTTTGCATCTCTGTCCTCAGCAGATTCCTAACTCAAGTGGGGAACTGGGGATTTGGCCCTGCATAAACGGATGGAAAACGGCACCTTAAGCATATGATAACCTGCTGAGTATTCATGAGCCATTCAGGGGCCATTCAATGCAAATAGCATTTCTTCTTTTTTTTATGTGCAAACTTAAAAGAGAAGGGAGGAAACCTGACCGAGCAAAATATGCAGGAGAGCGGTAGGCAGGCTGAAAGTGGGAACTGCTGAGGTGCTTTTAGACAAATTATGGTGCATCCAATAATTGAAGAATAATTCTAATGTGGGCCCGTCTCAACTAAAGAATAACCCAAATAAATATCTCGTTACAACGTATTTACTGTCTCTGTAATTGAATTCAGCACCGGTTTTGATGCGTTCCAGGGTATAATCCTTCCACTGAATGAACCACTCTCCAAATTACAGCCGAACAACGAAGAGAGGAGCATATTGAGGAAACTTCGAATCTCATTAGCTCTGTGATTAAACCGAGCCGTGTCTCACCTCACCACTGCCTCGGGATAAGAAAAATCTCCGAGATCGAAAGCCGGGGAGAAGGTGTGGGAGAGACCGAGGCATGCAGCTGAACACCTTTGGTCAACCTCACAAACCAATGTGTGTGTTCATGACATTGTGGCCCAGCGGCATGCAGACGGTCTCATCATGGTGCACTTCTGAAGCAGACTGGGCCTGGTGTCACATGGATAGACTCCCTGTCTCCACGCAGATCAATGGCGATAAGGGCGAATGGATTTCAGGATGCAAAATATTTACGATAGGGCAGAAGTGCTCCAGTTGAATAAGCGTGCATATTTTAACGTTAGTGGGAAATGCGTAGAAGATGCCTGATGACTGACAGGGATTTTGTCAAATGAAAGAGTGTCATGGGTTGCTTTAGTGGATGCAAGCGGTGTATTATTTGGAAAACCATGGCATCCGTTCTCCATGCAAATGTTTTGCTAGAAGATGGATGTGACATTCGGACGGTGATACCTTTCTAGTCTTTCTAAGTGAAATCTTTTACTGCCATTTTTCTGTGATGAAGATGAGAGTGATGTTGCACTGTAGCTGTTAAGGACGGACCGATTGTCTTTGTGATGGATTACACACCCACACAGGTGATCTGTACTCTTTCATGTGTGTTTCATGCAACTTGTGTTTCTATACATGTCTCCGAGCAACATATTCCTCATATTTGTGTCAACATCATAAAAAAAAACGCTCAATTTCAAAGGATAGCTTCTTTACATTTACTTGGATCGGAATCCAATTGTACGTTTTCTGTGGAGTGACTCACCAAAGCTTGACCTCCAGTGAAGATAACATTATATAAATCCTCTTTTTTCTCACTCTGAAAACCTGAAAGAGCAATACCATAGCCATTCATCATTTTCTCATTTGGCGTTGAAGGAGAGAGAGGGGAGGGGGGGGGAAATAGAAACTTGTTAAAGCGCTTTTCCACTACCCATGTCCTGTTGCCGGGCCCTGAGTCATAATAATTGGTCCACCCCAACACTTTCAGACAAAAAATACTCTGATTGAATTCCGCCACGATAGATGGCTCACACACTGAAAGGGAGCTACTTCTGATAAAATCACTTCACTGATCATTAGCCAACAGAAGTACATTTTCAACCCATTCAAAACCATTTACCTAAACACCATCGTAATGTGCAGTGCGGTTAAATAAAGAAGTGGTTGGCGTTAAAGAGAGTGCTTAGAAAAAAGGACCATTTAAAGAATTAGGAATAGTCAACCAATTACCAGTTCCACCAGACTACCGAATAAAAAACGGCAAGTCAATCAATTCTTCGGGGGGTGGGGGGGGCACACCATCCAAATCCATGGCCGCGCTCCCACGGAATCCATGAAGGAGGGAGCGGGTTGGCTCTTGAAGTCACCCACTCAAGTTGGCAACGGTGCGGCCCAAATCCGTCAATCAATAGCGGCTACGTCTCCATGGCCCTCAGACACATAGTGTACAGCTGTGGCCTCCAGCTCCAACCACGACTCCTCAATTAGAGCCCCCACTCAGCCAAGACGCCGGGGAGCCTACAGAGGGCCATATTCCCTTTGTTTGTCGACTGGGCCCCGGCGCTGAGCTGCTCCGCTGACATGTCGTTTCACAAGGAATTACCATGACTGGTCTGGGCTGAATTGAGATGATGAAGTACCGAGCTCAAATGTGCTGGAACCCCTTCTCTCTCTCCCTCTCTCTTTCTCTCTCTCTCTCTCTCTCCCTCTCTCTTTCTCTCTCTCTCTCTCTCTCTCTCTCTATCAAGAAATGTGTCTCTTCCATGCAATTATTGACATGGCCGGGAGATCGCTGACAACCACCCCAACACACACACACAACTAGCCAGGCTGCACATTCCTAGTCCCTCTGTAAATAATATAAATGTGTGGTTCTAAAATATTTGGTTGAGGGGATTTCCTGATTCAGGATTGCCTGATTAAATGCCATGCCTGGTGACTGCTGTAAACATCTGAAAGCCACCATGCACCATGTACAGGATCCATTGTTTGTATGGGATAAAAGATTCAATGAGGCGATTTGATGGGCAAGGAGAATAATCACAGCATCACTGTGCCCCAAATAGAGCTTCTATTGAATGCATAACAAAAGGGCTTGATTGGAATTGATAATGCTCTGAAGCATGGGATGCTGCCCTCGACCCGCTAATTTGTTCCTGGGTAACCTTTGACATGGCAAGGATGGCTAAAGGCTAACGTGTTAATTAACCAGCGCTAAAGAGGGGTCAAAAAAAGTCATTACATCAAAGAGATTCCTGCCTGGTATGATTCACCAATGGTCGCTAGTTGGTTTTGCCACTCTGTTCAACATTGCTCTGTAGCTCACAATTCCGTCTGATGTAGCCTAGGCTGCAGACACTGGATTGCTCTCAATTCACACCATGCGTGGATTTCACTTGAGGATGTACTTGACTATGCATGTTAATGTGTGCATTCACCATTCCTCTGCTTCATACATGGTGTAAGCCTGTGGGTGTACATGTGTTTGGTTGAACAGCATTGCAAACACAGCACCCAGTCAGCAAGAAGAGGTGTCGCGGGTGTGAAGGTGCTGCCGCAGTGCAGGCTGACCTCAGCCACGCCCCCCGCCACCACGCGAGGCAACCGCGGACCCCCTCGCTGACGGCCTCTGCCGCACAGAGTAATGGGCGGCACTTCAAGGGCTCCCCCAAGCCACCAGGCCTCGGACACCTGCACTAAGGAGAGTCAAGCGCAGAGCCAGCGCCGAGGGACCCAATGCATCATACTGCAGCTTTACAGCTGGTCGTGGAGAGGGGCCCTGTCTCTAAACATAGTACACATCTGGGAGTGCGGTTCTGCCACTGTCATGGTAGATGTCATGTGTATGCACTTCTTTTTTATGCGTTATCATTATCATTATTAATAGTAGTCGTATTGTTGTTTCAAAATTGTTGTTTCAATACATCCATGCTATAATGAACACGCAGCCAGCAGCCCAAGGAAAGTAAACTGCGCACAATTCCCAAGAGTTTTTAGGACAGTTTTTAAGAGGCTTTATGAAATATGTAACATAATATTGCCTGATTGAATGCGCCAAGTCCTAATTGGATTGCCCCTCGCGTCCCTCCCCCCCAGACGAGCGCTGAGGAAAGATAACAGCCCCAATGTTAATCAAAGAGAGGGAACGTTTTGATCCCACTCTCAATTAGACGAGATTACAAAAAACCCCGCACTTTGTACTCAATGTGATATTAATCATCAGCAGGTTGTTCAGTTTTATCTCAAAGTGTAACCCAATCTAGACAGATGCGGCAAAGACAAAGGCATGACAGATTTGCCATGTGTAACTTTGTTTGGCAAGATGTAGACACAATTCAAGAATTGTCATGTCTAGGGTCTGAGTGTCTACACGTTTTGAGCAGCCTAACGCTAGGAATGCAATTTAACCAAAATATCTTGTTGCTTTGATTACAATAAAATGACTGATTACATAAATTACGTTCTTCACAGAAAAAGAAATAACATTTTGCTAAACATAATCTACAACCAGCTTCAAACTTTACCAATCTGACCATCAAATTAAAAGAAAATTATCTGCATCATTCTCTATAATTGAAAACTAATTTAAAGGCAAGAGGAAAAGTGACAACCACCAATTAGCATTAAAACAATTTGCAACTCAACCTGCACTCTACTTGAGTACCCTTAACCTGTATAATTCTGTGGAAAAGTCAATTGTATGAATAGAATTACGAGAAATTGAAAAGCAGTCTTGATACTGTAATGCTCTTTCATATTAAAACAATATTTATAGATGCTTTCTTAACATAAAAAAAGTCAAAAGTTCACCATGTTTGCCTGACGGTATGGTTGCAGATGTTCTCTGAAATTCATGGTTGCAGCTTTGGTGATAGTCTAAAACATTAAAAAAGGAAAAATATTGCTGTTTACAGCTTGTAAAAAGCCATGATTCTTGTTATACTGTATGGTCTCTTGAGCTCCATGGACAGTCAACAGCCCAACAGAGGTGAGAGTGTAGGATTTAACCTCTGTCAGCTCTCATCTGGAGAAGATGTCTGGAACCGTCCGCTGTTTGCCAAACGCATTGCAGCTGGTTCTCAGCATAGAAGAGAATTATTCATTACTGAATATGAACACGAAAGTCGCTTTAAGTGTAATAATTCTAGACTTAAGTAGAGATGAATTGACAGAACTTCCAGAGTGGGAGGCCAAAATATAAAAACTAAATAAAAAATGTAGGCAGTAACTTGCACTTATTCACAACTATTATCTTTCAATGAACAATGAATAAGCAATTCTTTCAATCTTTTCATATAGAATTAAACGAAAAGCAAACAATTACACAACAATGAATGATGAAGAACAAATGCTTTTCATCAATAAGGATCTAGCTGGTTGAGGGAAACCTTTTATTCTTTTGTTATATTCAGACATTTCTTGTTGTAGCTGTTATTCAGTCCATTGCAGCAGAACCATTAGTGGATATTCTGATTCAGGGAGACTCTTAACATTGATATCACTAAGTAATACATAATAAGTAATAAGTAATATGGTACAATTTAACTATTGATAGATTAATACTATATCATTGGTTTGAAAAAAAACTATTGAAAGACGTTACCATATTGGTCGATGACAAATAGGCCTACTGAATGTATATTTCAAATATGAATTCCTCAGTGATTGCACTGGCTATAAATAGCTAGGTTATCTTTCCAACTATAGTTTCACCCCGAGTCCTTAAAAAAAGTCAGCCAGAAGTAAACAAAATAATTGCTCCCTTTATCATCATATTCTTTATTAATCTATTCTTCGTTTTATGTTTGATTTGTTTCGATGTTTGAGTTTCGATGTCGAAAACAATGCTTAATTGTTTTAACTACATGAAATTGGCTAGGTGACCAGTAGGGAGAGACACTGAGACCGTGGTTGCCCGGGTTTTGTTTTGAACAGTATGGGAGGGAGCAGCAGCCTCAGTACCAGGCACTGCTCTCAGAACAGAGTGGAGAGTAGATTGGGGAGGCTGCTGTATGCTGCCGCCGCCGTATACTTTATCGTAGAGGGAGCGTTTCAACCACATCCAGACTGCCGCAGACATACGGATATTTATCACTGATTCCGAGGGGAAATAAACTGTTGTCGGCATATCATGTACTTACGCAAGGGTAAAGGTCTGCTTCTGCTTGCGTTTTTGGCCGGACTGCAGGTAATGCATTTTTGAAACGGTTTTCTTAGTTACAGGACACTTCCAAGTGCGGTGACGATGCTACTCCGACGGTTGTGCCCAATGCTTTGTCGTTTGCCTTTTACTAGAAACACGATAGTGTTTGCGCTATTTAACTACAATTCATTATAGGATTTAATATTCTTGTATAAAACACATAGGCCTCAATGCGATAGCCTAATTGTAGAACAAAAAATTAGGCATGGGGTTTAGAATTGTATTGAATCGCAATGAATTGTACTCTCAATAGGTTACATGTTTCCTTTCAGTCGAGTAGGCTTTACAAAAGGTCTATATAAATTATAACATTATGTCCTTGCACGGGTAAAACCGATTGTTTTATGTTTGCTCTTTTTCGTTAAACATTTTAGCATGTATGTGAACTGTAGGCGCCCTCATAATGTTTCATATTGAAGTAACGTTAGTCTTGTCTGAATCGCTGAAGTTAGTGTATGTTTGCCTGTATCACTGGCATTGATTCTCAAGTTTTAATATTATGGTAGCCTATGATCAACAAAGTAGCCTACATGTTTGTCAAGTTTCGATTTTACTATTAAACTATTAACTATTAACTATTAAAGCCTATATTAAACTATAACTAATATTAACTATTAAAGCCGTTTGATACTTCTGATTCCAGCATCAGTCATTTGCATATAACGCAGTTCAGTAGGTTAATACACATGTAATTGAAAGGTACAATGATGAGTTAATTTCCGATTACTAAGGGGGATAAATGGCAAGATGTAGCCAACATTGTATTTGCATCCCAATACAAGTCTTTTTTTACCTAAACAATTCTAATTTTAAGTGAAATGTTCTGCATTTGCTGTAAAAAGGGAAATATGTGACATTAAGAGCGGAATAAATTGGACAATATTCAAGTTATTAGACTTTGATGGTAATTAACAAGTGTATTTGCGTCATGTGTTCCTTCAGTTAACATTGTAGTTTTTTGCCCGAGAAGCGCATTGCTCCTCCCCCTCCAAGAAGATTCGATTTAAATTCTGCTGATTAAGAAGGGCAAGTGGCATGGAAACGCACAAAGCTCTTTTTTACTGTGGAACTTGGTTCCCCTTGTATTCTTTAAGGGTTCTCTTAAATATGGGATTAGTTCTATTCATGATTTTAGGAGGGGGGTTCTGATTCCTACTCCTTATTTCTGAAAGGATACACATGCCTGTGCAGAATCAGTGATTACATCTCCAAGTAGTGTGCATGTAAGGTCTTATGAAATGTATTTGAATTCTTTACAAACCTGTGTCACTGTTGATATTACTGATAAACACTTTCACATTGCATGGTGAACATGGTCAAATCTGAAAATCTTTCAAATTCTGTATTAGGTAAAAATAATAATAAACGTTAAGTCCTTTAAAACATCAACAGTCCTTTCTTCTTAATGAAGAGAGATGTCATTTGTATGTATGTTTGACTGGACAGCCATTCAATCACTGTACAAAGGCTTTCATCCACAATATTGGATTGTTAGTGGTAGTTTGACTGTTGATGCTGTTCCTCCACTTCAAAGTGGCGTGTTTGTCCAGAGTAGTGCTCTGATCAGAGGGGCCGGCACTGAGCCCCAGCCAGAACCCTAGCCTGGCCGTGGGGCCCTTGTGAATACAAATGGAGCTTGTTCTTGCCTAGCCATGCTTTTTGGCTAGTGCTTAACCCTTTTGGCCTCATTATCCTAATTGCAGTGGCTGCTATAACAACAACAGATGCTTTTGTACAACTGCGGGGAGCACAGAAAGTGAGCAAGAGTTTTTGGTGGTAGTCAGAGTGCGTTTCACAAGGGTGATTTATGAGCCCTTCGTCTCCCCCCAGATCGCAGCAGAGGGCAGGGGCACCTCTTCTTGTCGGCCAGGCTTCTCTGAAGAGGTATACAATGCAGTGGTACCAGAGACTGCAGAGAAAGGACAGCCCCTTTTCAACGGTAAGTGCTTGTTACATTCCGCGTGGGCCTTCACTCCCTACATGCTTGTTGTGTGCTGTGTGTGTTTTGCCGTTTTATCTGTGTGCATGTGCGTGTGTTTAAGTTCTTATAAATCGTTAAGGGTGAAAACAAGCTGCAGACATATTTTAACAATTATCTTTGCTGTACTAGGGGCTTAGAAGTCATGTAGCCTGGCTTGTTCAGCCAATAAAACCAACGTCTGGATCTATTAAACTCTGCTCCTAATCATGTGCACGCACAGTATTTCACTCTTTTTTTTCTTTGTCTTAGCCAACGTTTGTCTAAATATCATTCAACAAACAATGGAAAATGTGTGGGGTATATAATATATATATATATTTGAATTTTGAGCACATTTTATTTTCTAAGTCTATACTTCTACATTTAGTTTGAAGATTGCAGTATAGTAGTGACTATTACAATAATAACAATGAATTGTTATGTCGCTTAGACAAAAATGGCTTTGCAAAGCATGTGCAAGGGTATGTTTAATATACAGTTCTTTGTGGTGTAAGCATATGAAATATGGTGAGCTGACATGTGGTTTTGAAATGACAAAGCCTTTTTTTGTGGCAGTAATGTCCCTTGTCTGTCTCAGAGTCCCAGATTTCCAAGAGGTGTGTTTTGGACACTAGTCATTTTGAAGAAAACCCAAATCAGGCAGCCTTTGATATGTTGATTTCATTTTTCCAATCCATTTCCACCAGAAACGATCCAGTGGCTGTTTTGTTCTGTAACAAGCTATTTTATGGCCGACTACCGCCTATTTGCAATTGAACCATCACAAAGGGAGGAAGAATCTATGTGCACACACCAAACACAAGGCCCACATAGATAGCCAGTGGTAGCACCTTGAAAACACTGGTGAGGCCTACAGACAGTAATAAAACAGGAATATATCACCCATGTGCTATGCGAGGAGCTAGAGCCTGGAGGTCATTTGGACCAGAAAGCACTCCCGCTTGAGTTGGATTTAACAGTGTGTGCCTAAAAGTCGCAGGCAGATGACGGTGTGAGTCACAGACAGGCAGGGGGAGGGGGGAGATGACAAGTGAGGGAAAATTAAAGGCAGGGACAGAGATGAAGATACGGGGGGGGTGGAATGGGGGGAAGGGAACCATAGCTTTCACTGGGTTTTACCTGCTGCACAAGGCTCCTATTTGATGTGCTGGTGATGGATTTCCCTCTCCGTTGGCTTGTGGATGGGCCGTGACCAGGGGTAATCAGGTTGCCTTTTGTCTACACCCCCCCACCCACACCCTCAGCCCCCATCCCCTTGCTGTGGCCTCCCTTCCCCCAGTGGCTTTGCTGCTATGTGGAGAGTTCCTTGACAGGGAGCCTCTCCTGTGGCATTGTAATGCAAGAGGGGCTCAGCGGCGTGGGATGATGTTAATGAAACTCTGTTGGCTAATGAAAGGCTCCTGTGGCAGGGTTTGAAAGACAAAGCTCCCACCGCGTGAGGAGTAAGCCCCTCCGCTTTCTAATGCGCTCCCGCCATGCTGCTCGGGAATATTGTTTTTGACCGGGCGCGGGACTTCTTCTCCAAAAGGGGCTCCTAGCCGCATGCGGTGCCGCCTCAATCCACCATACCCCCCCCCCCCAACAAGAATGCCAGCCTGCATTTCATCACGTTTCTTAATTGCACCCCGAGGCCTTTAATAATGAATGAACGGGGATTGAACCAATCTTGTTGCCGTCATTCCCCTTAACCCTACCTGAGTGTTCGTGCTCACTGTAACAGAAAATCCTTCCTCGTTATGTCAGGAATAATCTAGCCCGCTCATTGTAATATGCATGAATCTGTCCTCATTTGGGTAGATAGCGAGCAGCTATACCAGGCGCTCTGCCCCACACTGAGCCGGTCTGTGAGTCAGAATGACGGCTCAGCCTGGGACCTTAGTGCAATAGTGTCTGGATGCAGTAATCTGACCTCAATGCTCCTTCCTCTGCTGACCGCTAAGATATAAACTAATAAGGGGGGGGGCTATTGTATGACTCAGCCCACCTGTTTCCAGGTTTATCCTTCCAATGGATCATTTCAATACGCATGTTTAGACGATCTGCCAAAAACCTGGAAATGGTTGGTATTCAAATGCAAAACTGTGTAAATTGTATGCTTGTGTGCAGTAAGTTCAGCACAGCTAGGCTATTATGTGACAATCATGCCAGCCAACACGGTCAGAATTAAACTAAGTAATTATTGGATTCTGAAAATAATGCTTTTGTCAGGTGATGCATATCCTGAGTTGAGCAAATGGATGTGCCTGTGCAAGCACCCAATTGATTTTCAATAGAATCGTTCAGGTGAACTCCTACAAAGTTGGTTAGTGGAGCAGCGGAGAGGAAAGCGACGGGTGACAGTGTTTAGCTATGAGCTTGGCGGTCCACTGGTGCGTTAAAGGGGAGGGTTTGGGCTCTTTGTTTGTCAATGCACAGCCACGTTAGGCCGAGGAGCCGGGGGTTCTCAGCGTTCACCCTCTGGGGCCCCAGATGACCTTGTCTCCCAGCGCGGATTATTTTGTTCCGGGCTGATACCGAGGGAAGAGAAACGACCAAACATGGTCATGCCTTCCCGCTCTGTGGCGCGTCATTGGAATGCATTCAACCGTTGAACAGTCATGCAATGTATTTTCAAGGCTGGTCCGGCGGAAGTGAATCATTTGAAGTACCATTTATTTATTAGGTGTAGTTTCTATGGGGGTTTGTTGTTGGAGCTAATGGAATACTGGTGGCTTTGAGAGATGACACACATTTTGGCAGTTTTTTAGGTAAGGCTTTTTATTTTGCCTGGCTGGTAAAATGAGTCAGTCAGTCATTATTCAGCAGAGGCTTCCCTCTGTGAAACTGGGTTAATGAAAAACCCAAAAGCCTAATTGAACTAAATACACGCTCTTATTCAGCCACCCTGCCGCTCCAACCCCCACCCATGTACCCTACTTTCAGTTTTCTTTTCTCCACCCCTCCGCTCCGCTGTTCTAGAGTTTTTTTTGTTTTTTTTTGCCAATTAAGCGTGCTCTGGCGATGAAAGAGAACTGTGTTTATAGATCGCTTCAACCTCGGTTCAAGTGTTTTTTTGAGCCAGTGGCCAGTCAGCTGGTTCGCCTGCTAGGGTTCAAACTCAGAGAGACACAGTTGACTGACTTCACTACGTTGTTTAAACTAGCAATGTCAACATTGAGCAAGTTAAGACCGAATGACTTACTCGTACTGGCTTTCTGCACACATTTTGTTATAATGAAGCACGCACGGGAAAGGCCTTGTGGGCATTAGAAATCACAACATGTCTCGCTAGTCTGTCATTGGGTATAATTACCTACATTTGATTATGGCAGGCATCGTAGAATAAGAAAGATTTGACCCACCCCCACCCCCCCTGTTTGACAAGGAAAACAGCGGGCAAGCAAAATCCTACTTTTCATTTTCAACAGGGTCCATTTGTGTGTTGGTGTTCTGGTTCCCTGCACCCTGTCAGGGCTCTGATGGGCCTTGCTCCAGCTGGGGCCACTCTCCGAGGTGCCAAAGAGCCCTGTGTGTTTGGTCAGACGTGACCCCGCTCGACCCTCTCCTGTAAATTGGGGCCAGCGCTAAGCAACAGATTCAGCTCCTTTTACCGCTCCAGTTGTGGGGCTGCTAAGGAGAGGCTAGTGAAAAGTGGGGGATATTCTCTGGCAAAGCTATAGCTGAATGGAAGAGCAGCCAAGGGGGTCGTGACCCCTAGCAGGGAGGCCCCAGATGCACTGCTCCTCTCAGTGCACATTGTCCTGGCGTTAGTAAATCAACATTTATCATTGGGTAAAGCCAACCTGAGCAATGTGCAATCTCTCATACGGATACTGTTTGTAAATCCTGGCGTTAGCTCTGCAGCGTAATCCAAATAAATAAATGTAATAACAAACGACAAAGTGGAACACTACAAATACTTCGGTGGTATTTTTGTTTTACTGACGAACTGATTTGTTTTAACAAGGATGCAATAGATAAGATGCAGACGCTTGTCAGATTTCCCCTACTGTGACAGTACATTTATAGCCACGTAACGCTGAAAATGGTTAGCAGGTGTTCTTCCTTTCAGCTGGGTGTCGGCATGAAAATAGCATCACACCAAACTGTGAATAAATAGGACTTATTCTATACAAAATTTTTGGGACAATTGCTTTTATCATTCAGACTTTGTGTTTTCTTGCTACGCAAATATTGATTTGTACGGAGAGGGAGTAGTCTTTTGATAAGGACTCGATGTCTCCAAGGTCTTGTGTGTTTGAGGCCTTGTTTCTAGGTGCTGCCTGCAGGGACTCGCCAAACGTGAATAATTCAGTGGTCGAGCACTTGATCGTCATCGTTAATATTCGAATCGCTGGCGAGGAGGAGATCCATAAGTGTGGAAGGATGACAAGAGTGCCGAGCAGCGAGGGACATCTGACACTCTTTTATTTTTTTTTTGCATTACAGCGACGGCTGTTTGTTCCGCAAGTCATCTTATCTCTTCTCCCGTAGTCGGGACAATCAAGTGCAACCCCACGACCGCGCCTATTCGTTTGATGGGGTTCTAAATCCATCCCTTCCTCCCCCCTCTTTTCTTTTTTAAGCCGACGCACCACTTCTTCCAGGGTGAGGACCGGTGCACCGCTCTCCTTCACACCAACCCCATTCCCCAACGCTCAGTCTTTCTTTTTTTTTTCTTAATTTTTTTTTTCAGGAAGTAGATCAATAAATCCAGGGTCTTTGTTTGAACTGATCAATATGTTGTAATGAAGGCTGTGCTCCAATTCCCAGCTAAAGCATGGATGGCTGCCGGCAAGGCCTGGAGTCGGCTTTATACTTTATTGTTATGAGGTCCTATAAATTTCCATCAGGCCGTCACTGTTGGTTTTTCCAGGGCTCACCACTATGGCCTAGATAGCTGCCACCTACGGTGTCTGATGATTAGATCATGGTGGTATATGGCTTCAATACGCCACCTTTGATGCAATTGAAGCAGGGCTCTAACATGGAGCGTCTGTCTTGCCCTGGGGGGGTAGACCGACTGTCAGTGGTGTGTCACCCTGCCAGGGCACCGTAGCACTCTTAAGGTTGTATCATAAACATTAAATTATAATGTTAGCAGCGTATTAAAGCAAGTGCACCCGTCTGCAACTAATTTACAGGCACGTGGTGGTGGTGGTGGTGGGGGTAGATACTTTTAGGGCCTACCCCCCCCCCCCCCCCCCTCACTGGCGTGACAGGAGAGGACATATTTTATTTACGTCTGACCTTTTTGTCTGCCTGCGCCTCCTTATTGAACAGATAGTCTGCGCATCGTCCCCTCACGTTTTTGGTGCAGACAAGGGCTCGTATGACATGCCTGGATGCAGAGTCTTGCTGCGGAAGGGTTGGCATTGCCGCTTCTGCTCCTATCCCTCATATCTCACCCCCCCTCCACCCCTCTCTATTGGCGCCCGGAGTGTGTGTGACACTGACATTGGACAGCCGTTAAGGTGCCTCCTTTTTTGTGCTTGTAAGTTCGTGTATGTGGGGGTGTTTGTCCTTGGCATATAATTAGCTTGTTCAACCCAGACAGCCCTCAGTGCCTGTGGCGGGGTTGGGGGTGGAGGAGAAGGAGAAAGGGGTGGGGGGAGGTGGGGGTGGGGGGTGATTCTGCCAGCGGAGGGATCCAGAAAGCACAGCTGTTGCTAGGGGGCCATGCCTCTCAAACCAACCGCTGTCATCACTACTCCAGTTGCAAACTCCTATCCGCAGTCCAATAAGATGCATCTGAAGGGTTAAACTCTGATGGGTTGTGTCTCTCATAGTCTTATGAGGTTGTGCTTGTGATGATAATTTCATGGCCTGTCTTCCCGAGGGGAATAGAAGTAGAGATGGGGACCAGGCCTCCTACTTGGTCGTTGTTCCGGCAGTCGAATGAAGGTTATATGCTTTTATAGGTTATTTGGTAGGAGATCACACCTGGGCCCCCTCAGCCGTGGCGCAGGGCTTGGGTTGTGGAAATGGATGTGTGTGCTTCAATCTAAAAGGCTGCCCTGAAAGAGAAGGATTAATTTAGTTCCCCCAAAACAATCCTTTCCTGTAAGTACTCTATTGCCTGTGGAAGGGGAGAAGGCTTGAATGGTTGTTGTGGCTTTGGTGTGTGTGTGTTTTGTATGTCCGTGTGTGTGTCAGTGTGTGTTGGGGTCTTTGGCGGTGCTGATGTACACTTCATTGCATATGTGGCTGAGACTCCGTTACTGAAGTGAGATTTTTCTTTAACATGGAAAAAAAAAAAAAAGTAACATAGCCTGACCCCACTCCGTAATGAGGTTGCGTATAAATAGCTGTATTGACCCGTCTTTTCGCATATATTTCTCCATATAAGTAGGCTAGTGGTATTTTTTCTCCTGACAGAGTGGGGAACAGTCCAACATCCACTTGGCAGACAATAGATCAACACTGCAGAGTGAAATGTTTATTTTACTAAAGGGCCTTCGCCTTGTAGAAATGCACTGCTTTTTTTTCTTCCAGAGGGCATGACTTGTTTGGGCAGCATAGTGAACTTCATATCTGCGGTCTACATCCAAGCTCTACAAAGAAAGCCCTGTTTACAGTGCTGGCCCGGTGGTCAATGGAGCAGTGTTCAAACCCCCTTTTTATTGTCCTCTTCTCAAATTCGATCCCTCTCTGTGCTGTCCTTGTTTTTCTCATTATGCTAAGCTAGCTGAGTGTGCAGAGGCTAACAGCTGTCTCATTTTCCTCCGCACCCCTCTGTCTCAAGCCTTACCACCAGGAAAGAGAAAGTACAAAACAAACTTGAACTTTTTACCTCATTATGAGTCTCTGTTTGTGTTGGATTACATTTATGTCCTAATATGTTGTCTAGCGGGCTTTTGACTCGGGTGTGGCCTTTAGCGTTTGGCCCTGTGGCCGGGACTGTCTTCACATAGTTGTGAACAAGAGCTTTCCACTGGTATTTCAACAGTTAAAATAAAGAAGAGCTAGACCAGAGACCTCTTGTCTCCAGGGTCACTGAGGGAATTTAATACTCAACTGAATATATTAATGAGCCAGCTCGTATGAACGGCGATCCGAATGTTTCGTCCGAGTCGGGTCCTTGTCTGAGTTATGTATTCCCTTTTGTCTTAACTAATGCTTTGGGTTTTTAAGACCCCGTCCTGGTCAGGAGAGACTACTAAGAGTTGACAGGCCATTCTTCCACCAACAAAAGAGACATTGGAGTCAGCGGAGACATTAATTGACCCAGATACTGTAACCATGTTCACAATGGCCAATATCCTGACCGGCTCCCCCAGGGCCCACGCCAACTATTGTATTCCGACAGGGGCTTCTTCTATTTCAGTGTACCAGCACTTTTCGGACGTTGGGCTCTGCTGGCTGACCAGGCCTCATCCTGTGACATGCCTAGCGCATCGGCCCCCCCCCCCCCTCTCTTCCATCCATCCACCGTTCCCTCTGAACAGCCAATAATAAGACAATATGATTGTTGGACCGTTGAGTCGTGCATGGACAGTAGCGAGGCGTTTAGCGGTGACGTTATGCGGCCCAAACAAGCAGGGCTTGCCTGTGTGACCTTGGCTCGCTCCGGAGTCGAGCCCCCGTTAGAGCGCCACCGGAATGGCCCCGTCGGTTGATAGATAGCCTGGAGTGGTTTTGTGGAGCTGGTGTTTTCGCTATTTCCCTGCGGCCAGTGTTTTCAGCTGAACAGGCCACAATGCGCAGCGGCCTCGGGAGGGGAGGGAGGAGAGGCAGGATATGACTAACGCATTCTGTCAGCCACTGCTCACAGATCATATCGAGCCGGGCGCCTCCGAAGGGGACAGTTATTGATATTTGGTAACGCATCTTGGGGCCTGGGAAAAAAAAAATAAAAAAAAAAATGAAAAGACGGTGAGAGAGCAAAACTCATTACCTTGATTTATATCAGTTTAATCTCCGCCGTGTGGCTGATTGGGAACGGGAAGGGCGACCGCCGCCCGCCTCCTATCGCCCGCCCAAACTGTTTGCTCATCAGATGAGCGGACGCGCTCATCGGTAATACTGTCCCGCTCGGCGTGATCTACCGCTGCTGGGGCCGCGCTGACGACGGTGGCTGCGCCGTCACGCTTCGGACGTAAAGGATGACCTGCGGCCGCTTCTGGTGGCCGTTTAACGGCAGCACAGAGCCACGTATTGCTTGGGGGGGAGGGGCATCTGTTAGCCGGGTTTATATTATCTCTGCGCGTGTCGATATGGCCATTAAAGAGCGTGCAGCGTGTCGCCACTTTATTTACCGTAATACTGCCACCTCAGCAGGAGAGAGGGGCTGGTGGTGAGGGGGGAGTTATTGGTTGTGCTGAGTGTGTAGCTACCCCCCCGTCTTTGATAGGTCTGCTCAATGCAGCGTGAATGCTGGACCATTGCTGGAACAATCACACCACACAAACCCATAGTAGGGATCCAGAATGACCGAGAGAGGAATAGCCTCAGGGTGTGGACTGTCTTGTCCTTCCTGTATCTGGAGAACGCACAGTGCCTTAGACAGGGCACAGGAACTAAAACAGTTTACTTGGGCTTAGCTTAACCCCATTATCCTGGGCTGAACGTGTGAGATAAGCGTGTGGCTAAACCAATCAATTAAATGGATTGAGTCAATCAATGTAAGTGTTTTAGTGCAGATCAGTTGAATAAAAGCTGCATTTGGTGCCCTAGTCCTATTTGTTCACATACTGACCGGGGCGTTTTGAATTCACCAGGTGCACTGCTTCCCACCTTCCATAGCCGAATCCACTGGGGAGCAATCCAATCAATCCCCTCGGAATTCCATGCCAGTCCCTCACTCTCAAACTAAGTATTCTAAGCGCTGTGACCTTTGCCGAAGATAAGCTTCCTTCAGCTCACTTGAAGAGTGTGGAATAGCAGTGCGACGGCCATTAATTTATGGCATTGCTAACCATATGAGGGCTATGAGCCAAGGTTATTGACCTTTCACGCCTGTCACTAGTGATCGAGGGACTGGGGCCTGGGAGCAAAATGAATTGGGCTTATTAAAGACCAGGGTATTGAATCAAACCTTGGGGGCAACTTTACCCTCCAATTTTCCTTCTCGGTGAACATTTACATCATTGCTTTTTACACTGTTTGACCAATTGTCTTCTGCCAGAGTTGAAATTGATGGCACACTTTCAGCTGGCGTCACGTCCAGTCCCGATGCCCTTCTCCTCTCGTGGCGTGCCGCGTTCGCGAGGGGCTGCGGGTGAAATATGTGAGGCCATGGACAGTTATCACTCAAGGCACACGCTTATTACGGATGCCCGTCTCCCACCGAGGTCATCATTATCAGATGCAGAGGGAGGATTTGTAGGATTTCCAGAACCCTGTTCAAGGACTTTGGACACCGAGGACTGGAGGGCGGAGGCAGCATCGCTCCAGCGCTTTATTTTTTTCAATCAGCATCCTTTTGTCCGCTCTGGGTCTTTTACGTGCACTCGATTTGAATCTGTTCATTTGCTGGAAAACAATATCCATAGGACAGCGAGGCCTGGAGCGAGGGGGGCTTTGGAGAGTTTAATGAACTGTGGAAAGAATGTCGGCTGGACCGAGAGGCAGAGGAGCCGTGGGCCCAGCCCACTGACCACATGTTATCCTGTCCCACTCCTCCCCCAAGGCTCCAAGTACGAAGCGCTCAGTGGGAGGTAAGGGCAACACGCACGCTATATTGGCTTGACGTGCTGTGAGGGCCTTTCTCCATTCCTGACCCCCTGTCTTTGGCATTGCAGTC
>JAVQIZ010012516.1:0-21201 GCA_036023535.2 Galaxias brevipinnis | reverse complement strand
AGGGGTGAAAAGTAGTCCACAATGATGGGATGCTGCAGCCAACTGAGCAGTGTACAGTCCGGTTATACTGTATTTGGAGCCGTTGTGAAGGTAGGGGTGGCGACGGAGAATGCCAGATGAGCGTAGTGATATATATACAGATTCAGGGGGAGACATTTTTTTGATATTTTTTAATCTGTTGTTTGAGCAGCGATGATAACTGGAGCTGGAGGAGAAGTAGTAATGGAGGTGGAAACACCAACAGGAAGAGCAAAGTGCTAACGACGGACCAACAAATGACACCCAGTAGAAAACACTGACGCTACATGCCAGCCGTGAACCATGCTAGGGCAGGCAAGAAACCTCAATACTGCACAGCCCTTTCCGACCCAGGAAATCAAAACGCTGAGAAAGGGATTACTCACTCAGTGCAATTGCGTCCAGGGGCTCACAGCCTAGTAAATCAGTTGAGGCTAACTTACCAAGCTAGAGCCAGGGAGAGGAGAGTGAAACGGGGCGATACAATACACCAGGTCAGTTAACACGGAGGTAGGAAGGTTCGGATGAAGGTGATGATGATGATAATGATGATGATAGTCCGTAGTGCGTGTTGAATCGGAACAAAAAAATAAAGTGCCGGTCAGGGAGAACTTCGCGAACTGACAAAAACAGGATCACAAAAACACAACCAGGGAGAAGCGGCAGTCAAGCACGACGCCAGCGTGCTTTCACCAAGGCAAAACAGGAACAGGAAAATTACTTGTGTGTGATAAAGAGAGCAGAGAGGAGGTTCCAAGTGTTGTAAGCCTATGATAGGCATGATGCGTTGTTAAGCTCTCCACTACCAGAAGATGAAATTCAACGGTTTGAAACAATAACAACATGGTATTGTGCGTTTTCCGAAGATGTGAAGAAATGGCTGGGTAATCAAATGCACAACCCATTGTCAAAGAACATTGTGAAAGCCTGAGGGAGGCAGACCAGGATGAAATTGGACCTAGCGACAGTATTTTTTATGTCTTACCCTCTGGAACAGGTCATAGAAAATCCCCTGTCCCAAGTGTCATGTGTCTACAACATCCTGTACAACATCCTCTGTACACATTAAAGGTAAAGTTGAGAAAGCAGCTCTTAGTTATGGAGCGTTTAAACACGTTAAATTTAATAGAGACATTGGATAGAGACACGAGGAATAATTTAGGAGACAAAGGTAACAACTATCCTGAAAAAGTGAGGTGGCAGCAGCCGATGCTAAAATAAATGTTTTTGAAGTAAATACATCACGATGTGGCTCCAGAGTATCGGGTGGAATGCAATCTTACATTTAAAAGGACCATGCTTTAACTACCTATTGTTTCAGTCGATTGTATGGCAAAAGCTGTAGCAAGAGTAGATGGAATTGAACCCAGGCCAACGCCCTCGATGGTAACCCAACACCACTCCAACAAGGACTCCAACACCACTTGCTCCAGCATCTTCCCTGGCCCCTACTCTTTTGGCCACAGTGACCTCCTGCTTCTGTCCAGCAGCTGCTCGGCAGGAATACAGAGCCGGCTCGGAACCGCTGACGATGTTGTTCAGGGTTTTATCCAAACTTGACCTAATTTGGCCTAGCCAGCTTCAGACGAGACCCCATCAGCAGCGAAAGCCACCGGTAGGCCATCCAGCCTCCGGCCAACCGCACATCTTGACCATCGACTCGATCTGATTATCTTAAAAGTATCTGACAAGATATATACGATATCTCTTGATCAAAAGACAGATTTTTTGCTATATGTATATATATATATTTTTTAAACCTTAACTGAACCAGGAGAATTCACATTGAGATTAAAACCCAAAGTTGTGTGTGCCCCTGAGTCATTCATCTGTTCAGAGATGCAGTTGGCTCCTCGTCTACTCTTCACTTTTCTCTTAGTTCCCCTCCTCTTCCATGGTTTACTTGTTGCTGTTTACGGTTGTCAAATATTTATACATGCAGAGCAGAGTCCCCCCCCCCAGTTTTATATATTATATAGTGTACTCTATTTGCTAGGATTGATGTGTTCCCCCTAGGTCCATTGAAAACGGTGGTGCAGTTTCATATATGTAGTGAACCATGCCACCAGTGAATTAGAAATATAGACTTGGAGTAAAGGAGGGGGCCCGTCAAAAATCGAAGAGAGCCAGCATATGCATCTTAAGTGACTCTTTTTGAGAAGGTAATAATAACCTTGAGTAATCTGAGGGAAAACTGTAGAAGAAAAAAAAAAGATGGTCCTGGTGCCATTGCTGTGTGTCAAAGAAGCCATGAGCGATATTGAGTTCATCTCATCCATGTTTCATAGACAGGCCACTGAGGAGTCACATGGACGATGTGGGGGTGAGTTTAGACAGGTCACCAGGCATTGAAAATCACAAGGGAGAAAGGAAGGGAAGAAATAGTGGTACATTCTCCTCCAATTTCTTTTTTATTGCTTCGCTGGATTTGTGCTTTACTCAACAGGCCAGGTTTCCACGAGCGGTCCTAAAATGTACAATGCTCCACGCACTCCACAGCTTACATGCACAATGTGGAAATGTGACAGTGGAATGTGAAAGTGTGTCATGTATTAGCAGGAAGTGTAATGTGTTAAGAATGTGGAGTACCTTCAAAAATAGTAACAGCAGCCCAACAATCCCCCCCACCCCCCAACACTTTGGCAGGCCCTCGTTTATTTTGCTGCTCCTCTGCGGGAAAGCAGTGGCTCCTTGAGGGTGTCAGTGGCTGCCACTTTAACAGATGAGCATATCTGCAATGAGCTACGGGGCAGGGGCCATGACGACAGATGCGGATTTGGCATTTTAATTCCCCCTTTGACCCCCACATGCACGAACAACAAGCACACACCCAAAATCTCACAAGGGCACACACACAAACACAAAAACTCACACACCTACGTGCATAATGACACGCAAAAGTACGCATAGAAATACAGACAAAGGCAAATGCACTCTTACACACACACATACATACAGACATGCAGTAGCAAGTTATTCTATTATCCGTTCATGTACACACACAGATTTTCACATTGACTTACACCAACATGATCCATTATTTTCCCCATCACTTTTTGATGCATGCATTTGAAAGGCACTCTTCCCCTACAAATAGCCGAGTGTGAACGCAAAGGTTGGACAAAGGGGTCTTATGTGGCTCTTGTGGGCGGATCTTATGTTTGTTTTTTTTTCTTATTTTAGCTTCCTCTCTTGTATGTATACGCGGGAGTCACATTACAGGCAGAATCCATGAAACTCTAGCCGGTGCTCATGAAATAAGAATGGGCTGTAAGTGCCGCGCTGGCTCACCGAGTATGTCAATGAAATGTAAAATGTTTTCCTCAACCCCTGCTTTTAGGATGGTAAGTGACTTTGGTAGGTTAGCATAGTCCATGGAACACAGCTGAATATTACAGAAGCTTGCATTATTATTTATATAAAGTGTATATATATATAGTATATAGGTAAACTTGACCCCTTTCAATGTTTGACGTCCCTAAAGAAATTGTTGGCATCATTTGTTTTGCTTCATATTTAATGACTTTTCCAAATTTAATGGAGACAACTGGTTAAACATCAAATTGACATGATAATGTTTTCAATGTCCTGTACACATGTTGTACGCATCAGTGTTCTTTGAGGTCAATTTGACCCCAGGCTGTTTTAGCTGTAAAAACCATAAATGAAAAATTAAGAATTTAGGCAGATTTGTTCTGATGGTTGATATTTGAGTCATCATCAAAAACAATTTTATAATCTTCAAAATACTTCTCTATGCTTTGGGGCCCCAACCTAACATAACCATGCATTCAGTATGACAAGAACCCCTTATAGTTCAAACCACATTTGGGAGGAGAACACATAATTACTACAACAACTTTAACATTGTATAAGGGGGGCTGGGGGGGATGCTTAATTTAATGGCAGATTTATGTAATCCACAAAGAGACATAAAGTATCAGACAAATGAACTCGGTCGACAATTTCAATTAACAGCAATTTTCTGAAGGCTTTACTGGGGTCAAATTGACCCCAAGGACAAAGGATGTTAGTACATTTGAAGATAACAGGAGGGATATATTCACTTGCTCCTTAACATTATAACAAGCAAGCCCTCAACTGTTTTAACCAATAATACCGTAGGGCATGGTTGGAGTGAAAAAAACACGAAGAGGGAAAACATTATAAATCTATCTATCTAGCCATCTATCTATCCATCCATCCATTCATCCATCCATCCAGAACAATTAGGACAGTTTGTTATGCATTGTGTCATGTGGTTTGGAAAAACCTGCATGTTCTCTTTCAAAACCCTACAAAATGTGCAGCCAGTTGAGCATCCCCATGGGTTTTGAACTGATGAAGAAAGAAAACAAAGTTGAGGAACCGTAGGGCCCAAACGCAGCAGAAACAAAAAACCTGTGTTGGAAGATGACGGCAAAAATAAAGAACAACAGAAATAGTTAGACGTGTTCCCCATATGCCATTTTCTCCAAAGACTGGAAAATAGAATGAGAAAAAAACAACTTCTATTCCTATCTACCCAACCCAAAGGCGCATCAACTATTTTCTGTGCCTCTTTCTGAATGCAATCATTTTGGAATTGATTTTCATGGCTCAGAGAGAAATAATGGGAATTCTTTCTAATGTAGAAAATGTATGTGTTCCTTTTGGTTAACCAGTATAGACCATATTTCAGGCTTGTCAGTTAGGAAAGGAAAAATATCTCTCATCTTTGCTCGACTTTTTCTCTCGCCCCATCTGAAATGACAACTCCTCATCTCTTGGAATCAATCATATAATTCTCTGCTCTTTGGGCTACTGAAACCCCTGAAGAAGTTTGACCATTTTAGTGCTCCTGAGTTCCACATATATCTATGCTTTCATAATGTGAAAAGGCATGGCAACCAGCAAAAGTCATTGTTCACAGTGAGGAGGGTGATGGAGGATGACAATTTCCCTAAGATGCTCCAGTTAGCACCCAATTAACCAGTACATTCTCATTAATTTCCACGCATGGCACCATCACAACTCATAGTTAAGGGCCCTAGTTGAAATCTTCATGTAGGTCCCCATAACCACCAGCAGCATCAATATAACCCACAGTCCACCCCAATTTAAGATTCCCACCTTCAAGTGCCGCTGGCCACTGCGTTTGCACTATTCACACACACACACGCGCACACACACACTACAACTCAAAAAAGCAAGGCAATCCAGGAGCACTATCTCTCCCCTGGACGAGCCCAAATCCATTTACCTGGGACTTATCCATCAGCAACTGTCGAGTGTGTAACACACGGCCCGGGTGCCATTACTGTACCATTACATACCAGACTCCACCAGTTTATTATCACTATAGCAGCGTGTCGGCTATTATTAATGATATCTCAACCCCTGCAACTAAAAGAGACTGTTGATTGACAGAGAGGAGGTGAGGAGATTTGGGGATTGCCCAGGCAAGACTTTTTTCGTTTTTTTTCCTATTTCACTTTCTTAGAGCCCTATCACTGTCTGTGACGCTGAAATGATGATGATGATGCTGCAAGCAGAATGGAAATCTACAGGAATACAAGGATGAGCAAGTCAGTTTTAACACCCAGAAGTACACTCGATAAAACACAGCGGGCGTTACCAAAGTCTACATTATAAACTGAAATCAGTTTGCGCTATTTGTTAGGCTCACAATAGAGAGGTTGGTTAATTATGAATTGGCTTGTCAGAGAGCAGGATCAGTGGACCACATTCCTTTTTACAGAAATAATAACCTGTGCTGATTGCGTGGCAATCTGTAAAAAAAAACAAAAAAAAAATGATGTAGCTTCTACTGGAGTTGACTGATGTGGATTTATCCTAATCTGCTACGACTCTCACAAGCTAACCAACCAAGATGTCAAAACTAATTTGTTTAGAGTGACGGCACGCAGGGGGGAGAAAAAAAAAACACCTCATCCCGATTCATGAGTCTTTTCATCAGAGCGCCGTGCTTTGTTCAATTATTGTCAGGCATTGTCTTGAACAATCTCCCGAGTGGCCATTCATTTGCAGACTTCTGACTGATAAAGGTCAATTGGGCCTCATGTTGACCAACAGAATATCAATATGTGTTTAAATACTACATGTTGATGAGATGAGAGTGAGAGAGAGAGGGAGGGTGGGACTATAAGAGGCGAGTAGAAGAAGAATTCTATAGAGAAGCTTCTCACTGACTCTGACACATTTTCGAGGGGAGATGACTGAATTTGACTTTTAGAGTAAATAGTCTTTGTCTGGCGGCAAGGAAATAAGTTTGGCGACAACCTCAGCCTTTATCTGACAAGCCCCAAAAATCATATCGCACCGTTCAGCTACAGAATGGAAGCTGTTATTAAAATGTAAAAGGGAAAGAAGTAAAGCATTGAGGATAGAGAGAGAAATTGAGTAGTCTCTCACTGCAAAAAGGGACACAGCGGCCAAGTGGGCTCATATTGTACATTTTTTAGTCTCACTTTTCACTATTCGCTGAAGAGATGGATAGGAAATGGTGCATAGGCATTCCAAAAGGGGTCATTTCCTTTGCATTAATGCCTTATCTCTCAAAGTTGTCTGGTCTGGACTGAGAAACGCTTGCTTGTGGGTTACAGCATATTATGGCATCTTGTAGGAGAAAACATTCAGAACCCTCACTGGCTTAGTATTTCAGACAAAACATTTAACCGCAGTGTGAAAACTCGTTAAAGATGAATTGCAGTTAGACGGATTCATTGGAAACCCCCTTCTTTTCCTTCCTCATCCAGGGCAGATTTTCTTCTTAAAGCTTTTCATCTAAATGACCTTAACAGATAAGGGAGTGAGATCTCTTTCTTAGTGTCCAAAATGCCTGCTAAAAGCTGAGAGAAGGAAGGAGGAGGAAATGTGGTACCACTGCGAATCTGTGTCATTTTTTGGCATCTATGATTGTGGGGGTGGCTTCCAATACATGACTTAAACATGCATCTTCCCTCCCCAATTGGATTTTTGGTTTTCTGAGGTCTCGAGACCACCACGCTGGAATCCGCCAGTCAGCCTCATATAAATTTCAGATCAGAATCAATTATTAATTTTTGACGAATGCTGACTAATTGTGGCCTCTTTTTTTCACATCGTGTTGGAGGGGGATATGATTTTTATGAAAACACTTCTGGTGCTCTGAAGCACAGAAGAGCAGCATGTTCCTTAGTTTGAGAAACCACTCTTGTTTGCCTTTTGATTGAGGGGGCAAGGGAATAGAGGGGAGATGTGCGTGGTTCACCTGTCGATTTGCCCAAAGTACTAAAAAAGCGTTTGCCTCGGATAAACAATAGCTCATTGCTCATGCAGATACTTTTCCCATACGAGTTGCATCTGGTAAAATGCTTTTTAATTTGACTTCAATGTTTTTATGTTTTTGAAACAATTCAGAGAGTTTCATGTTTACGGGTGTCCATTTTAGGACATGTTTCAGTCTCAGTCGTACTTGGTATGAATCTCATCATTCATTCTCATCATGATTTGTTTGCAAAGTCAGTCTAACTAAAAGTGGTTTTCAATCTCACCACAACTTGTATGGAAGTGTATAGCGGCCAAAATTCAAATGAAAAGTCAAACTTGAAAATGATAAAGCCATAATGGGATTGTAATTTTGATTTCAAGTGATGTACGCAAAATATGGGTCATAATTAAAATCCAAGTGCAATAAAAGGTGTTTGTATTTTCATGTTGGGGTACGGCTAATGTATGGCAAATTTAAAATCAAAAAGGATTGTCCATTTGAGTTTTACATGTCCTGTATGCAATAACCTTGCCACATTGAAAGTTAAAAAGTAAATACTCAAATGCCAAATCAATGTTCACGTTGGCATTTAATTTACAAATTGTTACTGCATTATTTGTGACAGAAATATATCTAAAACACAATGTGATATTGATAAGGATATTTCTTTGCCAATTCAAAAGCTAAAGCGTTATTCTTCTCTGCAGTTTAATTTCCTGAGTGTCACATGTTTGGGACAAAATTCTAATGGTTTCGCAATCCCATTGATTTTTCATTTTCGATGTCAACCCTTACGCTTGTCAATCACTCCTGTGGGTGGGACTTCATGTAATGTTACTAGGGATGGGCGATACCACAGATTTTGTTTTCGATCCGATACCAAGCTATATTATGTCAAGTATCCCGATACCGATACTTTTGAAAGTCTTCTTGTTTACATTAAAAGGGGGATATCTTAGTTTTTTCTACTGTTAAAAAAGGTAAATGCAGTCATAAAACAATATATTTGAGTAATTACATCAGTTTTAAATAAACTGACCAAATTATCTGTTTTCTGTTTAATAGCAGCAATTATGAACCTTAAGTTGTTCTACAATGATCCACAAATGTTCAGTTCAACTACTAGCTTTTTAAAGCTTCAAACATCTCAACTTAATTTTCTGGGCTATTGAAATACGTTAAGTGAACGCTGAACCAAAAAAAATACTTTTGACTTTGGTTTTGTCTGCCTGTTAAAAAGGCCATATAGCCACAACAGCACAGCTGTTGCATGACTGACTGACTGCAATGCGCTGCACATAATACATGAAGGGGCGAGACAGGGCAGAAAGAGAAGTAGATACTGTGATACAAAATTACTAGAGCATTTCTTTTTTCACTTTAGCCTAAATCTAATAGATATATTATTAGAAAACAACGGTGGCCCTGAGAGACCAAACGCACTGCAACTTAAGAAAACATATGCAAATAGACAAAACACAAGCAAATTAAGAAACCATCTACATCAACACATGAGCAGCATTTAGAAAACGCACTGGCCTCTTTTGCAAACAGAAGGCTGTGAGTGTACCCCCTACCTGATGCAAGAATGCATTTCTGATCCATTAAAACAAACAAATGGAAAGCTCTAATTCGACGTGTTAAGAGATTTGTAAGACCAAAGGCTATCATTTGTAGCCATCATAGCCATTACAGCCCAGCCAGTAGACTTAAGGTAATTTCTGTAGTAGCCTGTAACCTAGCGGTTCTGTACTCACTGAACGTGTGATGATGATAAACAGATGGCTCAAGGTGTTTGCTACTGACACTGTCGTGGGGAGTGTGGGGTGCGTCCATGTCCCCTCTCTGACGACTGGGGACAGGGGAGACAGCTCTGTGGACTCGAGCCATGCTTTACAGCTAATGAGGAGAGGTTGATGGTCTGCACCGTGTGACGTGGGCGTGTGTGTGTGTGTGTGTGTGTCTCTACGCTTAAATGTTTGTATTTAAAGCGAGCATCCGCGAGTCTTTTGTTGTTTTGAGATAATACAATTGCGAGAGCGTGTCACCAGGCGCTCTTTATGCCCTCTTTACGTCACGGTGTAAGAAGAGGGTGTCGGAGCTGGGCGCCGAGCTGTTGTGTGTGTTCCCATGTGCAATGAGAAACCTCAACTGGAACAAAGTGGTCACAATGAGAGCGGGTGAGAATTAGCTTAAGATAGTCCTCAGCTGACTAGGTCGAGGGGTGTGTGCATATTGCATAAAGGCCTTCATACTGTGTGTGTGTGTGTGTGTGTGTGTGTGTGTGTGTGTGTGTGTGTGTGTGTGTGTGTGTGTGTGTGTGAGAGAATAATGATGGTAATTTGTGTGTGTGTGTGTGTGTGTGTGTGTACATCAGACAACTCTATTTGAGGTGGCAGGCACAGGTGTGCTAACGGCATGGTGGGCTCCAGCAGGTTATTGGCCAACAGATGGAGCGGAAGATGGGCCTGAGGGAGGGGGCAGAATGAGTCGGTACGGGTGGGGGAGAGTATGTAGGGGGTGAATGGAGAGGAAGGGACCAAGCCACTGCTGGGCGTGGTACTTCCAGCGATGGCAACTGGTGCCGTCCGGATCACCTGCTGCTGCAGCTCTCGCACTCTCTGCCATTCGACTTTGTGAGCATGTGGAGGGCTGAATCCTGCTCAGCTAATTCTGTCGCTCACTTTGTCACGGGGATTAGATTTTAGATTACTTTTTGGGAATTGAAAGGGCAATTAAACATTACTGGAAAACAACGTAGGTGGAGTTAAGCATTTTCATAAGACAGTTTAATTTGTGTTCATATGTGGCATGTTTGAAACGCAATTCCTCCCAGGTCTATCCTAAACAAAGTGCTCAGGCATTTCTTACAGAGACTTGATGGATATACCGAAAATTGCACCATTACCACTAGGATATTTGATTCCTTTCTCGAAGCAGTATAGCATTAGCAACATTAGTATCAATCATTAATCATGCCAACGCTGACTGCTACTGTGACATCCAACTAAGTGAGTCAAAACCCTGAGACTCTGACAGCGGCTCTACCTCTTAAAGTAAAAAATATGAGCATTAATATTAATGGGAAAAGGAGGGAAATTGGAGGTGGCGCAAAAAAAAGGGGTGTTCGAGGTTTGGAAAATCAGAGCTTTTTGAGTTTAATACTATGGCCTCTCTGTAGGGCTCATATTTTCCATTAATCTGCACCACATGAATACTAATAGCCCCCGTTGACTTAATGGCTCACCCAATCCCATATTTGATTTCCACTTTTCAAAGTGACCTTTGGGATGCTAATGGGATCACCTGTGCTCCGTCATGTTGTAACGAGAGGCATTGGACAACCCGGAAAAGCCAGTCAAGGCGCTCGCACAGTCCAAGCAGCACGTGCTGTGCACTGACACACGCACACACACAGGCACAAGGAATGACACCTTTACACATTTTATCCCATTCTTACTCACAATTTCTGACACACACACACACACACACACACACACACACACATACACACACAAATGCATACACACCTGACAGTGTGGACAGACAGGCTCAGAACACCGCTCTCTTCCATCTCATTTAGCTGTGCATTAGGAAAAGCCACATAGGAGCCAAGCCTAAATCACCAGCCACATTCCATGTCTAGCTCAGCTAGGGACAAATGCTGTTGAAAAGGACTTTGCTGCCCTGGTTTTAAATGATCACATGTCAGAGAGGTTTTTATTTTCAGTTTATTTTCATGACATTGACCACTCAGTCGATTTTTTTTTTAAATGTGTGTCTTTACAATCCCACTGCAAATGTCAATTGGTGCTCAGTCCAGACTTTGAAGCTCCGTTCCAAAACGGTCTTTAATTTACCTGTAGCCTGGCCTAGTGTAGCAAAACGACAAATTTTACCAAGCCAATAACTGTTCAATACAGAGCAAAAATACATACTGTTTTATTAAATTCTCCCTCCCTTAGTAGGTATCCTAAGATTAATTTTAAGGTTCTGGCTGGCCTTAATATAGTATAATGGACTAATTAATATAATAATATAGTCCTATCTGATGATTGCAAAAAACAACAATACAAAAACAAATCAGGACTCCATTGATATGTCGACTTCTCCGCCAGCACAAGGTACATTACAGCGGCAATGACGTTGGCACCGTTCTTCCCTTTTGGCATCCAGCATAAACATTTGCATTGTTTGTCTGCCAATTAGTTTTAATAAAAGGACGCACATTCTAGTCCTACTTCGGTTTCTGGTTGTGTTTGTGTTTGCCAATGACCTACTGTTGTTCTTTGCATATTCAATTAGTGGATGTATTTGGGTAGCGCTCGAACAGACCTGCAACGCCTTGAAAGGTGATGTGCAAACAAGCCCAAAACACGATTTGGAATACTAATGAAGTGTTTTATTTCCCCCCGTATAAGGTTTCGCACAGAGCTGCAAGGACTTTAAACTACACACTCTTACCGTGGCCGTGTGTTGAACTTTCCCCCCCAAAGTAAAATTGTGTGGAGCATCACCAATCTTTCATGAGTTGTTTGTCTGTAAATTGAGCTTTTTTTTTGCTCACAAATATGTACATATTGGTCGATAAAAGCTCTTGCTGTGTTCTTTATTCTTAGTGCTCACAAATCGTTTATTTGTTTATGCTGATTATATTAGTTGGCTCTAAGTAAACTATAGAGGAATGTTGATTATGTTGTGCCAAGCCGCAAATCAAACTTGTCGGAGCGTCACATTCATTCACCTAGCCGACCTACCTGGGGTTGAAGTGCCAACACAGGCAAAAAAAAACGGCCAGAGTGGACAACTCTCTCATCCACATAGCCCAGAAGGCCAGAGGAAGAAGCCCACCACCAACTCCCCAGTCAACGCTATCTGGCCTGATTGATGTGTAGTGCCAGATGACATTGTTCATAGATGGGGTTAGAGTTAGAGGAGAGGGGGGGGGGTCCTGGCAGCTGATGGAGGTGGGGGACTCGTTGCAGTCTGAGTGGGGACCCTCAGAAGGGGGGGGGGAGAGAGCCCAGAGGTCCAGATAAGATCAGACAGGTCACCTCCACTCTAGCGCCAGGGCGATGGCCCGGAGGAAGTGGCCTGTCTCCATTGATAGATGTTTGCGGAGAGCACCGTGCCAAAGTGAGCTCTGACGGGTACTTATAGGGCAACATGTGGCCAGCACTGCAGACAATTCCGTCTCTCTGCATTGTTCTCTCCGGGTCCACACGTAGTCAACTTTCCCTTGTGCACCCCTTAGTGGTAGAGCATTCAGCTGTGGAAATGGCAGCTATCCTTTTCTTTTCTTTTTTTCTTCAACATCAACCTTCTTCTCCATAGTTTTTTTTTTTGTATTGCCTGTCATGGCCACTGTACACATTATGTTATGTCTCATCAGTCCAATTAAAATGTTTTGTTTTATAAATTACAAAGTAAATGTTGGAAGTATCACACCATCACATTAGGCTTAAAGGGTTTACCTCATGACTTTTCGGTTTCTGATGTTTTTGAGTGACATGGAAAGGGACATCCCTGAAGGAAATATTGTCCCACAGGCACTTGATGATGGGGAAAGGGGAATCCATTTATATAAAACCCTTTCCTATGCATGCCTGTTTGACCCCCCTTCACCTCTCTAGAGGATGTTAGACCCATGGGCCGTATATAGCCCTGTCATCAGGAGCCTGCCCTTGGGCTGTAGAGCCCCTCATTGTCACATCACAGTATTATGCTGGTGTCAGGACCCCCAGGGCTACCTCCTGTCCCAGGCCTGGAGACCGTGTGGAAGGGGTCATGGAGCCCCCACTGCGTCCAAACCTTTGTAAATGGAGACCCTTTGGGCCTCAGAGCTTTTGTGGGCTCTGCTTCCATAGGTATGTTGGCCCGATGGACGATTTACATTGACACAAGGAACTTTTGGACATATTTATGATGCTCGACCCACTGACGAGCATCCATTACCATGACGACTCAAGTATCCCATGAAGCATGAATTCAGATTAGAAGATGTCCCATTTTATGGCTGTACCAAAAAGTAATTGCTTCATGCAATATTAAGCCCTTATTTTGTAGCCTGTGGTATTCCATTATCTTTGATCACTCTGTTCCAAAAGGAGGCCTACACACATTCTACTGTTAACATTCCCAATGGCTGACTCATGGCCCACCATGTGTTTCTCTGTGACTTTGTTTATTTCACACATGGACAACGTGCACAATACAGAAGGGTACAGCTTTTTTTCTGTGCACAGTGTACTTTGGTGCACAGGTCCCACCCACTCATCCGCCACCACCCTTCTTACCTGGGTTCCAGATCCGCCTATAGGGCCCTGTCGTCCAGGCCAGGTCCCAAAGCCAGGTCTATTGTCCTCTCCGTTTCTAGCCCCGACTCTACCCATCCCATCCCCATCCCCCTACTCTCCTATCCATTCTTTCTAGCCTCCATCCTTCAAGGCCAATGTCTTTACCAATTGCCCTCTCACAGCCCACTGATCCACGGGCCCCATCCATCACCATCACAGTAAAGGGGAGAAGTAGGGGAATACACATGCGAGAGAGGGTGTGGGAGAGGAATAGAAAGAGATACAAGAAGGGGAACAGTCAGTTGTTAGCATCAGCCAGTCAGGGTTGTGGAGGCAGATGCTTGCAGACAGGGAGAGAAGGTGGCACGGAGATTAAAGGGGATAGCTGAATAGAATTTTACAGTAGACTAAAAACGAGTCAGCAGCTGAAAAGCGTACGCGTTTATGTACATGTCGAGGTAAAGAGGAGAAACAGACGTAGAGAGGGTAACGAGAGGTGTCTGACTTGAACAATAACAACTGAATACCCATTCAAAATTACTATCCCAGATATGAAAGCTTATCAAATTTCATGCAAATTGAAATTGATAACGGTCGGGAAAACGCATTCCCGGGAGCTGCGCAACGTCCAAAGTAGATTTTGTCAGGAGTGAAATCACTATTTCTCTGTCCCTCTTTGTCTTCTGTGTTTGTGCTCAGGGCTATGACCTTTTGACAGGCTGCTCGCTCTTCTGTGCTGTGTGCCCAAGGAGAAGCTAAGGAAAGTAATGCACACTCCACAGAATGATAAAGGTGTTACATAGTATGGCAGTTACCACTTGAGAAAGTCAATGTTTTTTATTTCAACTTGACAGAAAATGCTGAACCTTGTAAGACAGAAAAAATAGAACAAGTTGGTCGATAGCCAAATGATGGTCCAGATAAAGAAGTCCTGGGAAATAAAACGGGAGCAGAGCCGTGGAGCAGAGCTGTGGGCCCCAGCACTAGCTGAAGCGACACCCGAGGGTGTAATGTCCAGTGTCCAGAATTTTGAAAGAATGAGGAAGACTATACCCCCTGCTCTCTTGAACATCTTAAATGTGACAGCAGTTAAATGGATTTCCAATCATTTTAGACCCAAAAGTATTTTTCCTCCAGGGCCTAGATTGATCATTGTATTTCAGAAAATAATAATTTGTGTAGATGTGTTGTCTTAGCATGAAACCGAAAGTGCAACACCAACAATATTGTTATATTGTTAGAGGAAACAGAACTTAGATAGCATATTAATAAAACAAAGCCCTCCACATCTATCTAAATTTTTCTCTCTCTTCGTTAGACGTATATTTTTTTATCAGTCACAAACATAATTAATGGTGAGCGTTAGGAAACATGTTACTGGTCTATGGATTCTTGATCATAATCTTCTGGATTAATTATGTGATATATGTTTCCTGTTACGGTAATCACGCTCGGGTAAATACAATGCCTGAACATTGATAACGAACTGGCAGTCCCGTTGCCCGTACCTCCCTAAATCAATTTAACCTGTCCCCTGAGTGATTGCGGCACGGTTTCAGTTGCCGCTTACTCTGTCAGAGATACCCTGAAGGTTGTGTGTTTATTCGAAGCGGTCCAAAGAGGGCAAAATGATTATAATGATAATGCAGTCGTAACAGCATAGTAAAAAACCGGGGTTGCACGCTCATCAGCCTTACAATAATGGACACCCATCCCACCACCCTGTTTGGGTGCATACATTGATTCATGGTTTCAGCAACACTGAAATTGGGCATGGCACGGGGATAGATATACATACACTTGTTGAGCAGCTAATTTATTTAGAAAACATTTTATGTAATCTAGGTCGGCATGTTGGTATGCAATGAAGCAAAAACGCATGTCAGGGGAAGGTAGAGAATGCATTTGAGTGCGTACACCCGCCCCTAGCCGACAGACAGTCAATCTGCTCCCCCACGTTGAAAATTGCCACTGGCCACCGAAGGCGTTTAGCAAGTAAACGAGCCTCTAGTTGCTAGACCTTGGAAGGCCTATATTTCCCCAGAAATAATGGGGGGGGGGGGGGAATAGGCGAATGGAGCTCTGCTGCAGCTCAGTCTGCTCCCACGTGGCGAACTGATAGGTCTCCCCCACCCTTTTCACTCACCTACATTCCCACACACACAAAACATTGAGATACACACAGTATATACAATCCCTCACGCACAGGCACATAAAAAAACACAAATTCACACAACGGTCGGTGGTGAGCAGCAGGGGGGTGATTTACTCGTGTCGACGCGGTCCTGTCGCTCCCCCTAGCTCCATATGGCTCAAATCAAAACGGGAAACAGGGACCCTGCAGGAGGAGATGAATCAACAACACCTCCACCCTGCCCACGACCTGTGTGTATATGTGCGTGTGTGTGTGACTCTGTTTTAGACTGTAACGTTAGTCTACGCGTACACATTTTATTACAGAGTACATTCTGACTGTGTGTGGAAAGGTTTCTCTATGTAAACTTTAGCCCCCTTCTTCAGCTGTATGAAGGAGAACACACACAATTCAAATAACCGTCTTTCTGAGACAGTGATGTACGATCTGCCCCCTGATCTGTGTGTTCAGGTTTTAGCACACATTTTGCTTCTCAATGTACATGGGTCTGTTTGATGAAAAATTAATTTACGCCGAACCTTTTAAATAAATTAACTGCAGGCCCCAGTGACAACATAACACACCTTGATATAGTGCCAGCACAGTGACTTGCATACACAAAATGTATTGTTCTGACAACATCTATTCAAACACAGCACACCCCGCTTGATAAATTGATATTGTAGTATGATAAGTTATGAAGACGGTGTGGCTATGGGAAGTTCATAAATAAGTCAGTTGAATGTTTAGACCAATATAAAGAAACACCCATTTCTGGTGTGCGTCTCATTGTGGGAATTGTTTCAAATAAACAACTTGCCCAATGAGCCCAATATGTTTTGGTATTTACAGAAATTATAGTATTGAAACCATGGTATTGTACCACCTAGCCCTTTATTCTTGCCAGCTCACTGGCCTCTGGGAACGACTGCAAAGACACAAACTTCTTGTGGGACGGGTTACTCTCACTTTCTGCCTCATGCCATTGTCATGGTCTTCCCAGCGGAGTGACAACCTTTTCTTGTTTTAGAGATTGGATTGTGGTGCCCTCTTTCCCTTCTCCACGCGGACACACACGCAAATACAGCCTACGGTCTGGCGGTCAGTGATTGGGACCTCGGAGTCTGAGAACGGTCAAAGCACAACACACACACACGCAAACACACACTAGCACACATCTCTCCCCGTGGAGCGTCAGGCCATTCACACAGCCACTGGGCGTGCCCTGCCCTCCGATAGGGCCTAGTGGTGCGAACCACACGCCTCATGGGGAGCGCCATTGTCCCGTATTAATACACTATCGATCCACCAAGACAGCCTTTGTCAATGGAAGGTGGCGTCGGTCCAGCTCTCTCTCTCCCCCACTTTTCAGTTGGCCGTATTGATGCTGAGGCACCACAGGAAGATGGTAATGGATACATTGCCAACTGTAGCAATGAGAACCCTAGCCCACGCTTTGAGAAGGTGGGTGTTTTTTTGAGTTTACACTTACCGTAAACCCCCCCCCCCACCCACCCCACCCCACCCCGATATAAGACAACAAAAAGAGCCAGAGAAGAGCTGCATGCATAGGAACAAACCCCAGAGGGCGTGGGGAGGGGGGTTGCTATTTCAGTTTGGTGCCGGACAAGATAGATTATTTCTCACCTCATCTCTGTCTCCAGCCATGCATTTTGTCATTATCCAATTTGGACTATGCAATTGTATGTGTTTATGGTCTCTAGCTCAGATGGAAAATTGGAGGCTGGGATTTGTTTGCCGTTTTTCCCTAGATGCTTTTCTCAGTTTTTTTTTTTTTAGATATATCTCTCGATCTGTTAACATCTTCAGACAGCCATGTCAGGGATTTATGCGAAGGTGACAGCATGAAACCTTTCTGTCCAACAGCTTTAGTCAGGATGAAATACTGTCAATTCGAAATCTGAGCATAAGAAAAAAAAAACTAAGGTTTTTGAACAGTGAAATAGATAAGGAAAGAAAGTGTGACTCATGTCTCCCTCCATTTATCTATTCTTATTCTTATTTATCGTCTTATTATTATCCTTAGTAGTCTTTAAAGGTAGAAGCACCATTATATTATTACCATCATAACCGTTCTTTTTAGGCATACATATCGGCTTGTTCTACTGCACCTACAATATGTGCTTTTGTAGGTTTTCGTGATTTGTTTAGGATTATTTATATTTCAGCCATTGATCCGTAGCATTTTGTGTGCTGTCGTTCCTAAGTAGATCACGAGACGTGCCACACCGAAGCAGCCCGCTAACAGCTAGGGAAGGAGCAAGTTAGCGTGCTACACTGCAAAGCAAGGAGCCATGTTTTTCCTCCTGTTCAGGTCTCAAGGTGATTGCCCTAATGCATACACACATACAACAGCACTGAGACATAGCTGTGTGCCTAAGAGGCGCTCCGCGTCAAGTAGACTGTGCAACCAGGCTTGGACTCCGGTTCTCCAGGAGTGGGTGGGGGGTTGGGTTGTCTCATGAGAGCTGACCTAGAAGCTGGGGTCAGATTCACTTTCACACTGCTGCTGCATCTGCTCATACATGGCGAGATGGATGGATGGCCAGATAGATGGGTGGTTGAAGCAGCCAGCAATTCCATTTTCTGTCTCTTGCGTTAGTGCAGCATCAGCAGTCATATCGTTCCAACTAAACTATTCGGCAGATAGAAATATATTCCCAATTTCCTTCTTCTTTTTTTTTTTTGGTATCTTCCATATCAGAGTGATACCACATACATGTAAGCAGAGGTTAGGGGTATTTTGAAAGCAGGGCAGTATTGCATTTCGCTCCCATGTGGCGTCACCCGCGAGACCTTTCTCTAATCTGAAAGGGCGAGCGATGAGTCAGCGATTGGGGGTTGTGGGAGCGCGGGTCCAGGGCGGCTTATCGAGGTGTGTCAGCAAGCGGGTGCCATGCTGAGAGGCCCTCTCTGGCATCGGGTATGGGGATTGGCCTCCCTGCAACTTAGTGGGATTGGGTGACATCACTGGCTTGGGATGATAAACCAGAGCCAGGCCAGTGTGGCGATTTGATAAATGTTGCCCCCCCCCTAGATCACTTGAGGGAAAGGGACACTGAAGATTTTAGGAGACCGCTGCAGGAGGAGGATGGGCACAGGGGAGCTATGGTACCAGTCTGAAATGTGGCCGTCGCCAGACACAACGGCTTATGAAATGTTGCCGACGTTTATCCCGGTAAGTGTCTGAATGGAGTGATCCCAGTCTTTGGGGTCTGTCCTGGCAGGGTGGGGGTGCCCAGTAGAGTGTGCAGAAGTTTGATGTCTTCCTTTTCACACTCAAAACGAATGCAATCCATTTCATGCAATAATTTCCCGTATTGAAGCGTCATTACCATAAAGGCAGATTGATTCACCGTCTGGGCGAAATGCCGGAGATACAAGGGAATAAAATCACGCAAACGGACAGCTCATTAATTTCCCAGCCCAGCATTTCGGGCCCCTGACCTGACTTTTTACGCATCACGGGGAAATTTACAGCCTTGACAGACTAACCGAGCGCGGTTCTAATTTGTATCATCTCAGATTTGTTTTTGTTTTGGCGTCATCTTTATTTTTTTTTATTGCAAATTACTGAGTGCCCCAAGAAATCTGGCAGGTCTGTGGAATGCTGATGAGCCTCACCCGGGATTTACACCCAAGAACGCACGCCGGATGTTTACGATTACTGTAGCTTTTATTTCGGTCAGCCCCCCATCTATTTCTTCGTCCATGCCATCGTTTTCTTTCGCTAATTCCCCACATTTTTATGCAATCCCTCCCTGACTCTGTACATCTTCTTTTCTTTACCAATCTTTCTCATATCCTCTCTTTCTCACTGAAGAGCTTGCTGATCTCTGTAAGTCATTCCCCCTATCCCTCCCTGACTTGCTAGCTGATCAGAGTCTTAACAGACTTCAGTCCCTCTGCTATCTGTGTCTACAGTATCTGACAGGACTCAAGGAGAGACTCCCTGGACAGTGGCTCGGGCAAAGACCAGATAATCATCACTGGGAATATTTCATATGGCTAGGTGTTTTGGAGGCTAGGGTGTCAGAACATCAACTAAAAGGTTGCTTTTTTTGAGCCCTGGCACCGAAGGAGCCTAACCCTGTAGCAGAACACTGAACTGGTGCATGAAAATGCCTTGTGGCCATCACTTTTGTTGTGCGTATATATAATTAGTTATCTCTTGAGGGGTAAGGACAAAGATAAATTCAAATGGATAATTTATGTACCATGGCAAGATGCATACAAGAGACCGAACAATTTTTTCATGAGTACGAAATTTATGAGTAGATGTTGGTGAGCTTTCTCTCTGGTCCTCCCTCCCCTCTCATATGGTGCATGCTCTTTCCTTCAGTACCTTTCCTCCCACATCTGGCTGTGCGGTCAGGTAGCACGCTGGGCGCTCTTTCAAAGGAACACTAATCCCATTAAAGTGATAGACCCATTTTTAGTGAAGGAAACTAATCAAATAATTGCAAAAAACTCTCGTCAAGGTCATGCAGGAATGCACGCTAAATTAAGTTTGACACTGTGACTGCTTGAGTGTTTCACAGCCCCAAAAGGATGCTCACTTTTAACCGTTGACGGTGCTAACTTCTTCACTCGGGATTGTAGTGCTATTTGCAGGTTTTTTTTTTTAATCTGTTTTAATTTTCTTTTATTATCTTTAATGTGCTACACTCTGACTTACACCCAGGAGAACACAAAGAAGATTGTCATTAGTTTAGTGTAATGTACAAAATCAAAACTTGTAAGTGTGACTATTTTAGTATTGATTGTTCCAGCAGATAAGCGTTTGTCATGCAAGCAAACTCCTAGAAAAGTATGAAGCAGTGTTTTTTTTAAGAAGACGCTTAAGAAGGTTTGTGTAAGGCTTGTGTGCGTTTATACTTTGGACAACTTTACTTGGGACGACATGACAAGCTACCTGTACAATTATGCAATTTTCTATATATTAGATATTCATAAATATCTTAAGATTTGACCTTGTCAGCCTCTGATCAAACATCACACACACACACACACACAAACAGAAACACAATATGGAAAACTGTGGGCCCCACTCTATCTGCCTATAGAGGCAATCAATGTGTAGACGTGTTTGTTTCTGTAACGTAAACAAAGCCAGGCTCCCTTTTATTATCAATGAAGCATAACAAAATCAATTTATAAACAGTCTTATCTTCTCACCTAGAACAGTGTTACTTGGTGCGATTAACTCCTTTTGCCCGTTAACTCTTTGCATGCAAAATCAGCGGTGCTAAGCGGTTTAACGGTACATGAAGGTGTGTTAAGAGGGGGAGGAGGGTCAGAAGGGCTGAACTTCATTTGTCCTCCAAAGTGGGTATACGGTGAGGGATGTGGGGTTGTTGGGAATATCTTATTGGCTGAGCTTAACAGGGGCATGCAGAGTGGCGTGTGCGCCGACAAGACAGTGGGGGGGAGGGGAGGGGGGGGAGCAGAGAGAAGGAGAGACTGAATTCTGACATGTC
>JAVQIZ010012462.1:0-31671 GCA_036023535.2 Galaxias brevipinnis | reverse complement strand
TTGTTAACGATAGATCATTTTGCGGTTTCAATGTGTCAGCTCAGTCACTATTGACATTTTAAAATTTCAATAAACCAGTAGGCCTACATATGTAAACTTTATGCAACCTGTGGACATTCATGTTTATTGGCGAGATTGATACCTAGTTTTACATTAGCTATACCGGTTGTATTTGAGACCCATTTGATGAAAGTGTATCATTGTTATTGGGTGGGGAAAAAAATAGGGGGAAAAAAATCCCGCGACTAGTCGACTACTTTTCGGGAGTAGTTGTCGACTACTAAAATGCAGTAGTCGTGAATGCCCTACCACCTAGTGGTCGCTTTAGTTATTGCACTGGACGTATAGCTAGCTGCATTGTAGAAGAAGACGTGTAGACAGGATGTTCTCGTTCTATTCAGTTCCTGTTGTCATTTGTTAATGGAGGTCTACAGTATTTGCAGCTCTTGCCATCTATTGCCATCCTTTTGTTTATTTTCCTCATTCAATGTCATTATCAGTAAGTTTGTATAATGCGTATCATATTGAAACATATATTGCATTATTTAGATGATGTCGATACATTTACATACTTTAAGTTAGTAAAACATGTGCCACCATTGTTTGCTAGCTCTGACCTTATTGTTAGCTATCTCCATTAGAATGCATTTATTTACATTCTATGCATAAACCATAATTATCAGATAATTGTTACTAAATTCTGAACAGATGTACAATGTTTTTCTGTATGTTTCAGTTTCACACTTTGCTATATTAAACCTGCCTAAAGACACACATACCTGTTCCTTGGAGGATCTTAGTACAGTTGAGCGTTTAGCTGGCTGTTTAACTCAATATAAGACTCACTGGGAGTACGTTAAGGGAGACAGTACGGTGAAATTATAACATTCTTCGAGAAAAACTGCAATCTTGATACACAGATTTTATCTAGAGCTTCTTCATCTGTAATTGAGGACTTGCCATTCAACACCATGAATGCAAATGGAAATTAGACCAAAGCAGAAAGGGAGGAAGAAGCACAGTCTATCTCGTCCAATTCAACGCAGTCATCTGCGTCTCGTGCGTCTACATCATCTAGGGCCAACATGGCAGCAGCACAAGCACAAGCTGAAGTGCAAGCAGCCCAAACAAGAGCAGCTTATTTCAAAACACAAAACGAACTCAACTGACTGCCCCATTAATCACAAGCCTCATCCTTTGAGAAAGTGCAGAAGTTTCAGGACCATGCTTCTTGATGATAGGAAGTTTCTTAAGGAGAACAGTATTTGCTTCCGCTGCAGCGCCTCAACATCTCATCAAGCAAGGAACTGTGAAGTGGAAGTCAAATGTGCAGTGTCAGAGCTGCAGACACTGGGCGGCTCTCCACCCTGGTCCCACCACCTCAAATTGCAAAGTCTTCCCCTCGTCCTCCAGAGCACGGCAAGGAGGAAGTCAACACATCCGCAGGAGTTGATTTTAATTGCACAAAGGTGTGTGGAACTGGTTTTACTGGCAAATCATGCTCCAAAATATGCCTTGTGAACATCTACCCTAGTGGTCATCCTCAAGAAGTCATGAAGATTTATGTTATCTTAGACGACCAAAGTAATCTATCTCTAGCCAGGACAGATTTTTTTCGACATGTTCGCCATTCAAGGAACACCAGCCCCATACACATTAAGAACATGTGTTGGTGTGGCAACACCATCCAGTCTATAGATGGGAAAACAAATATCTCTCTCCAAACACTAATCGAGTACAACCAAGTGCCCAATAACAGGGCTGAAATCCCCACTCCTGAAGCAGCGTACCACCACAGCCACCTCAGTGCCATTGCCCATGAGATTCCTCCTTTGGACCCCAGCGCACACATCCTTCTGTTGCTGGGAAGGGATATCTTGCAGGTCCACAAAGTGTGCAGACAGTGTAATGGATCACATGATTCTCCCTACGCACAGAAGCTGGATCTCAGGTGGGTAATCATAGGGGATGTGTGTCTTGGGAGTGCTGACAAGCCGTCAGAGGTGAGTGCTATGAAAACATGTGTCTTAGACAATGGAAGGCCTTGCAATCTTGTTCGCTGTGAGAACTGCATTATCGTCAAAGATAACTACGGTCATAAGATGCCCCCACGTTATTGCATGTCAACCCCACCAATCAAACTGACTGAAGAAAATCTTGGAGAAACAGTCTTCTGTCGTGCGAAGAATGACAACCAGCTCGCACCATCCACTGAGGTCATGACCTTCCTGCAGACAATGGAAGAAGAGTTCTTCAAGGATGAAAATCAAAGCTGGGCTGCCCCTCTGCCTTTTTGCAAACCCAGACGACTTCTTCCAAACAGAGAGCATGCCCTCAAAAGACTTAAGTCCTTGCGTCTATCTATAACCAGACACAAAGATTTTATGTATATGTAAGCAATCGCGTACAACGTATCAGGCAGTCATCTCAACCAGAGCAATGGCGATATGTCTCTACACAGCACAACCCAGCTGATCATGGCTCACGGTCTATTCCAGCAGGGTACCTTGTTTCTACTTCTTGGCTGTCTGGCCCAGCATTTTTACTTGAACCTGAGAGAACAAAGACACCCAAAGACCAAGCCTCATTTGAGCTTGTCAATCCAGAGTTGGATATCAAAGTTTGTTCTACTGTGACAACACTTTCCACCAAAGTCTCAGAGAATCAGCTGGGGTCCAAGCACTTTGAGCGTTTCTCTCAGTGGTGTTCGCTCATCAAGGCGATAGCCCGCCTTCTTCATATTGCTCAAGGATTTGCTAAGCATTCAGAGAGCAGAAGCTGTTCTGGCTGGCACATTTGCATTACATGCCACACAGCAAAAACACTTGAGGAAAGCAGAACATGCTATGATAAGCTGTGTGCAGCACGAGTCTACTCTGAAGAAATCAAGTGTATTGAGAGAAAGAAAGATCTTTCTCGAGGCAGTACTCTGGAAGCTTAATCCCATTCTAGATGAAGTAGGTCTCCTCAGAATAGGAGGACGAATTAGTCAGTCGAATCTGCTGAATGATGAAACACATCCTCTCCTCATCCCAGGCAAGCATCACCATTGCTATCCTGCTTTTTCGTCATTATCACAAATGGGTGAGACATCAAGGTAGACATCTCATGGAAGGATCCATCAGAGCAAGCGGCTTGGTGATAGTGGGAGCTAAGTGATACATCAGCAGCAGATTTCCACAATTGTGCGACCTGTCGCAAGTTAAGAGGGAAAATTTTAAATCAACAAATGGCAGACTTACGACTGGAAAGACTGAAAATGGAACCCCCCCCCCCCTCCTATATTGGGCTTGATGTCTTTGGTCCGTGGGAGGTAACCGCACGTTGCACAAGAGGTGATCAAGCAAATAGCAAGAGATGGGCATTGTTATTCACTTGGATGTCTACAAGAGCCATCCACATTGAAGTGATTGAATCTATGAGTGCTTCGAGGTTTATCAATGTTCTTCGCAGACTCTTCAGTAGTGCAGTAGAGAGTTCAGCTGGCTGTTTAACTCAACATAAGACTCACTGGGAGTATGTTAAGGGAGCACTGTAGAGGACATTAAATGTTTTGCATTCTTTCTTCTCGGAATGTGGATGATACGTTCCAATATTTTGCGACCCAACCCGACCCATTACTAGCCTTGGTGGAAATGCACCATAACCGTTCCAATATGTTACAACTAGGGATGTGCGCGACTGGTCGGTTAAACGTTGCTGCCCTTGCTAGTCGGCACCAGAAATACTAGTCGGTTAAACGTATTATTATCTATATGTACTCATTTAAATTACATATTGACATAAATTGCACTGAAATGTGTGTCTTCCTTTTCAAATGTTGCTATTTCAAAAACTAACATCCGTTACCAATGTTAACAGTGTTGGACAAAAAAACAAATAAAAATCCAAACACATCTAACTGTTCGCCCTGCAAGTTAAACCAGCGAGGAGGAAAGTGGGACAAAGAAAAATGACATTACGTAAAACCAGCGTGGTTTGGCAGTGTTCTGGTCGTCTAGATAATTGGAATGAGGTTAATTTTGTGGGCTGCGTCAGAATTTAAACTAGCATGTGTACTAGACTGGAGCAATGTATAACCACATTAAGCATATAGTCATGTGGATGTTACCTGCGAATAGAGAAGGCTGCTAGTTCTAGCCAAACTGCACACACATCACAACATCGTTTATCCAACCAGCAGATGCTATGATTATGCTAACGCTACCCATTCAATGTTGACAGCCACGGCTAGGAATATGTTGTAGAGCTCTATAAAAATGTATTCGCATTTCAAAAGTCAGATATTATTTTCCACCTAAGTAATGTCTTCGGTGTAGGGTTATTTTTGACACAGTATCAAACCAATGTAGCGCAGTCTTTCAGCTTGTCACATTATCTTTTCGTCCACCCCCTCGAGCTAGGTTAGATTGTGCGTTCAAAATATACTGATGGGAGCGTAAATTGAAGAATCATGGAGGGGTATACAGCGGCGATCATTTTAAATAAGATGTATTGCAGTTCATTGGCATTGCATATTTTGGAATAGGAATAGATATTATACATTTAATGAAATGTTTGTTCTTCATGGTTTAGCGTTTTATTTGTGAATCTCCTAAAAGATTTTTGGGACTTTTCTGAGTGTTTTCCTAATTTTAGATTAGTCGACTAGTCTAAATTTAAACTTCCGTTTAAACGTCAGGGAAATTAGTTGTTAGGAACATCCCTAGTTACAACCCGACCCATTACCTAGTGCTTGGTGGACATGAGTCAATTGAGTTCTTTGCAACGCAAGGTGACAATTCTGTTCACCAATCAACAGTCTGCAGTGTTTCTAGTTCCACCTTTCGGTACGGGGTCTGTGTGCTAGGAACCTCAACAGAAGGGTAGCGAAAAGCAGGACTGAACAGAGCAGTTATTTACTGTACCATCCACAACTTTTGCCAGTGGAAACGCAAAAATAACCGTTCCATTTCGACCCGACCCATTACCTAGTGCTTGGTGAAAATGAGGCACAAGAGTTAGGCTGAGAAAAAACTGCCAAATCTTGCAAGTTTGCATTAGGTTTTACGCAGGACTGCATTCTGATTTGAGGTTGTGTAGACGTCGGCTGGTGAAGAAACTAGTGCATCTTACGTGTGAAACTGTTCCCCAGTAGTTCTTTGAAATTACTTCCTAGCCAGCCACAAACTAGCTTGCTAACTAGGTCATTCTGTGGCCACATGTCATTCATTTCATGATCTTGTTGGAAGATACAATAGATGTGCTACCAACAAAACATGGAAGCACTGATAACCTTTTTGACCATTTAGTGTTATTCTCACAGGCTTTCATGAAACATACTGTATGTTTACCATTGTGGTCTAGGATTTTGATGGAATCACTCTGGCCTTGTCCTAATAGGACACAATTTGAGTTGGACAATTAATGGCTCTAAAAGTCACCAGTCCATGGGTGGGCCAGGATCGAATTAAGCTGATGGCTAAAAAAGTCGAATTGCAAAATGAATTACAACAACAGATCGGCAGTGCAATAGCATCTTTGTTGAACACAGCAAGTGTGGCAGCACATCTATGAAATCAGTTATCAGAACTGCAAGACATAATGTGTGCAATGAAAGCACAACAAATAGAAATTTGAATACAGAAGTCAAGAGACTTTCTCAAAAGTTCATTGTTTTAGGCTGGTCCAGTTTCCTGCAAAAAACCTAGTTCCTAACCTCAAGATAAGCCACTACACTCAAACATATGAGACCCTGGTGAGGCTGACATAGTTCCGGGAAACAAACCAGTTGCAATAATGGGTCAACATGGTTTACAAGGCCATCGCAAAGAATGTTTAGACTTCAATGTGTGTTTGGGTCTGTATTCTACCGCCAGAAGCTTCAAAAGTCTCAAACCTGTACAATGCAGCGGTCCTTGTGTGTCTGTCTGTGAGTGTGTGACATCGTGGGAATCTATTAACCAAATGCAAATAGCTTTAGTCAATAGAACCCCAGCCAACCCCAAAGATCTCATTCCCAAAGTCAACACCCACACACTCCTCTGTAACCATGGCGATAGAGAACACGCACATACACACAACTAACACAAACACTCACACACACTCCTCTCACTCATTGTTTCACATTGATCAACAACAACCAGATCGACCTACCAAGCCACTTAGGAACAATATTAGACGGTTAACTGGACCATAGTTGACACCTTTAAACTTGCAGGTAACAGCAGAAGAAGAGGCTACATGCAGAAGATCGTATGGAAGAGGCTGCCGATGTTGTGTGGTGGTGGTTTGCTAGATCTCTGTGATCTAGACTACGTGGGCAGGATGAGTGCACCGGTAGTGTATCAGCCAGCAGAGTTTGATGGAGATGGGCAGCGACTGTCAGAGACTGCAAAACAGCCCCAGGCCTGTACTGACCCTGCTCTTCCGGACTCTCTTCTATCAATTGTTACTACTTCCCCCACCCCTTCTCTCCTCTTGCTCTCTCATTCCACTCCTGCATTGCTCTCTCTCCCTGTCCATTCCTTTTCTTGCCTCTTTTTTTCCTAGCAGAAAGGGAACAAGGTGTAACAGCTTTCCTCCTGCCTTCCCACTCCATGACTCTACTGTTGCTCAATTCAAACAAACTCCCACGTGTTTAGCAAGGAGGAAGCACGAGTCATCTTGCTTTTACATAGACACTCACAGACACATACCCCTAAAGACAGTCACACAGTGCACACTCACACAAACAGACAACGGGCTACACTTGCAAAAGCACACACTTTCTCTCGCGCACACACACACAATAAAACAAGCTGGGGTCAATGAGTTGAGCTGTGGTAAAGACTGCTTCCCCAGCATCCCCTGAGTCTCTGACATCAGCACAGCCTCATGTAGAAGCGAAGCAGAAAACAGAACAGGGTGAGAGGAAATAAAGGGAGTGAATGTAGATGGAGCTAGTGCTACAGAAACAACTGTAATGTTGTAGTTCTCAAGTGGCTTAGTAAGAGTAACTGTGGGGAGATAGTATGGCCAAAGCATGCAAGAAAGAAGTAAAGTGTAGTTGCCTAGAGTTCTTGCTACAGTGAAGCATCAGACTCACTGCCTAAGAGAATACCAGAAAACAACAATAAAAGCCGTTTATGGTCATTGCATCCCACACCGTTGTTTTGTCTAAGAGTTTTTGTGGGCATGAAAACGTTTTTTCACAGAATACCTGAAGAGTAGCTACTTTCTCTGAAAAAAGTAATTAAAACGTTTTCAATGCTTTTGTCACAGGGTGAGACAGTGGGTAATACCCAGAAAAGCTCAAAGATTTAAAACCCAAAACAGAATCAAGAAGATGACAAAAGCATGTCTTTGTTACACTTTTTTAAAAATATTTTTGTTGTTGGTAGCTTCAAATAGCAAAAGTGTGTCTTAGTATGTCTGGTAATGTTAACTCAACCAGGGTAGATAAGTATGACAACAAAGAGAGCAACAAGAGTATGATAACTAGTGTAACAGAGTAAGTTGAGGGTACCTCCCACAGCTGCAGCTCCACCGGGTTCTTGGTAGCAGGTGTCCCTCGGGTCAGACCTCGCGCTCCAGAGGAGGAGAGGAGTAGAGGAGTAAGATAGAGAAGGAGGAAGACAAGAAGTGGGGAGTACTAATAACTGGATCAAGCCATATCTCCACTGCCTCAGTCCTGTAGCATAGCGTTCCTTAACTCTACTGCCAACAATTATCATCTGTATACTTTTATATCCTGATTCTTTCTGCTTTTCACTCCAGCTGCCTGGCTGACTAGTGAGTGCAGTCAGACGTACACAGAGACAAAAACACTGAGACACAGAAAAGAGAAGGAGGGAAGGGGAGGGGGAGTTTAAAACAGAGAAGTCCCGTTCTCAACAGTTCCTCTTCTCCCTTGCTTCGCTTCTTTCCCTCGCTCTCTCTCCCTCCTTCTCGCGAGTGTTCACAGAGTTCTAGGTGCAGCAGCTAGCAGCTGAGCCATCTGTTGCAACACGTCTGCCTGCTTCTCCTTTAGCCCCCCCACCCCCAAAACCTCTCTCTCTCTCTCTCTCTCTCTCTCTCTCTCTCGCTAGCACTCTCTTTCGTGCTCTCTTCTGCTGTCTCTCACTCTCTTTCACAGAGTACTGGGTCGGTAGTTAGGGGTAGGAGAAGTAGGGGAGGTGAATAGAGAGAGGGCTGGCCTGCCTTCCTGTACCCAATCTAAAAAACGCAGACAGAGGGGGGAGGGGTAGTAGAAATAAAGTAGGTAATACAAGTACACAGATACGGAAAGTGGCACAGAGACCAGAAAGAAGGATAGCAACTGAGGGAAAGGCCACACATTTGTAATAAGAGAGATTGAATAAGAGGGGGAAGGAGAAGGGAGGGAGAGAAGAGGGCGACAGTGAGGCAGAGAAAGCATGTGGGATGGAATGAAATTAAGAGTTTGGCAGCAAACCTGGGTGCTCATGGGTATTCATGTGGTTGGTACCTCTGAATTATGGGCCGAGGGGTGGTGGTGAGGGAGGGTGGTTACGCTTTACAAGTTTGTCAGAACATGGAAGCATCCGAACAAGAAAAACAGACAGACAGTAAAATAGACGAACAAGAAAGGCAGGTCAGTTACTGCCTTTATTCATTAAGATAGTGAGAAAGTGTGAAGTGTGTGTGTGTGTGGGGACTGCACATGTTGATAAGAAAACATCTACAGCAGCTTTAGTATATTACATTTACCCACTTCTATATTCATAATTCACAGTGGTTATCTGGAGATGAAAATATATACACATCATCCCTTTCACCTTCTCATTGTCATCCTCAATGGAATCTTTCACTCAGTCCTTCATTACTGCAATAAAACCTAACCCCCCCCCCCATACATCCACACTCCTCTCATCTCTTACACTTACCACTATAGTTGGGCTTGAAGTTTAGCCACTGAACAATGTGCTGCTCATCTTGACTTGGAGATACCAATAGAAACATGTGTAAACTTGCGCACGCACACAAAAATATAAGGAAAAATATATACGCACACACATGCACACAGACACAAAAAGACGTGCGCGCGCACACACCCACAGTGTAATTTGTGCGAACACACAGAAAGAAATATACATTGCGAATGCTGTGGTGCCGTCTGATGCTACCTGCAGGGGATATGGGAAAGATAGTTGGGGAGAAATCTCAAGGTCTTTCCCCTTGGGGATATAGTAGACAGGCATACAGAACTATAAGAAGGGAGCAGAAACAGAAAAAAACAACACAAACATGCACACACAGACACGCATATACATACAGCCACACACACAGTCAAATGAACAGAACTGTGAAGGGGAACATAACAGATCGTAGCTCATATTGAATGATCTGATAAGTATTTTGTCTGAAAGGGCTTTGATGGGAAATTACATCACCACTGTATTCCATCATGGACACATATTTGCCATTGTTTTTCATCAAAGATTCTTTGAAAGTTGAAAGATATGTATGTGGACTAGTCTTCCTAACACATTGGTGGGGGAACCTATTTAAAGAGATGGATGGATGGATGGATGGACATTCGAAAATGGCTAGTTGAAATATTAGTTGAAATTTGCTGTGAGTACTCTACCAATCATAAATGTTCAGCGCTGCAAGCCGCACCCCAAAAAATCCTGTACTTTGGAAAGTACTACCTTCGGAACAGGGACTTTTTGGTCCAGTTGAAAAATAGAGTTTGTTTCAATTTAGACAGCAGCTATTATTTTATACCTTTCAAATTTAAGGAACAACAATTGTAAAAGCTACCCAGATAGCAGTGGACACTGTGCCGAATCCGCCCTCAACTCGCCAGATACGTGTAGCAATCACACCCGCTGTGCGCCTTCACGCCGAATGTGGCTGGAACCCTCATTGACAATTATGATGATAAACTGGACCGGACACGAGCCAGAACACCATTACGCAACTTGTGAAAACAAGCACTTTATTTTGTGGTCCAATGAACAATTACTACATCATAACCAATTTGCATTATGCCGCAAGTAGCACTGCGTGAGAATCTTTTTGCAACCGTGACTAAGAACGTCTTCAGCATTATTGAGTACCCTCCTTCAAACATTGTCTTAATATCTATGATCCACTTTTACTGAAAGATTCATAGATGCGTGGCAAGCAGCTTCAACGGAACTAATGTTGTGTGATATACGGACGGTGGCGATGTAAATGTGTAGCCTATTATAATCATTATGTGACGATGTGTTAAATCAACATTGAAAAGCAGCTTTTGTATGGTCTGGAACACCAACGGCCCAGTACTGATTAGAGCAAAATAAATGGGTAACATATCTGTGTCGGATATGGGCCGTATTGATTTGAATATTTTTAATCTGGCCCAGTTCTGGCACAAAACTGTTCGTAATGCAGATCCACACCGGATGTGGCCCATTGTGCAAAACGACTCTGGGGTGGACCCGTTTTATCGATCTGGACCGAATGTTGGGTCAGTTTAATTTTGCTATCTGTGTATGTCTGCTGTTTGCGTGAATATGCCTATTTCAACCCTGATAACTCTGACCCTGGCCATGATCAATGACCTTATTGTGGGGCAGTAGTTTGAGGGGACTCGCCAATAGAGGGAACAAGCATAAAACTACAATAGTTAACAACACTTCTAACATCTACTATAGCAATCAATAGTTGGCACGGTTCTATAGGGAGCTTCAGTCGTCTTGCAGGGAAGAATTGATCAAAATAACAAGTTACAGACACAACAGAATCCGCACTGCAATCCACTGTATAGAACTGTTAAAATGCCTTCTTTTGATGATGTTACAGCCTAAGGACCCTTTTAAGCTAAGTAAATATATGAAACTATCTTGCACACAAAGGTTTTATCTAAAGGACCACAACGTTGACCCTGGACTTTATTATGCCTGAAGTGTGAGGTGAATGTATGCCGATTCCCAGGTTGGAGTAGCACAATCAGCAGTGTAAACATCCACATCATGTCAGTAACAATTAAAGCTTGCAAAGAAGAAACGCAGTAGAGCCTGATAGTGATATCAGAAGGTATTTAAAAACATATGTGACCGTTCTTATTAGGTCATAAAGCAAGTGTCATGTACAGAAACAATTTGTGAGTTTTCTGATACAATATGTCTTATATGAAAAACATGCACTTCTAGTAGTTAACTATGGAAAAATGACAGAATACTAAAAACTACAGGTTTGAGTATAGTTGACTAAATTTGACTATTCAACTATTTGGGATAAAAAAAGAAAAAAAAAGTTTACGCAAATTGAAAACAGCAGGAAATTTTGTGTTACGTATAATGTTATGTATAATGTAAAGAAAATGTACACACAAACCAAAACAAGCACATACAAACTCTCTCACAAACACACACACACACACACACACACATAGACATCTTTGTGGGGAACCATGAATTCCCCCTCCTGTTCCCCATCCTAAACTGTGAAAAAATCTTGTGCATCTTTCTCAAAAATCTCTTTTCAATGAGCTGCAAATCAGACTGACCCTACTGCTGAACCCAAACCACCCGCTCCCACAAACGCAGATCCCTCCACACACACACACACACACAACACAGACCCTGCTCTGTGGCCTTTTCTCCTCTTTCTTCAGTTTTTTTCTGTCTTGATTTTCTCTCTTGGCACCCTACCTCCCTCTTTCCTTTCACAGCATGCTCTCTTCAGTGCTGCCGTCATGTTCTAAAGACAGAATACCCATCACTCAGACCACACACACTCACAACAATATGCGCACACACACAAGTTGCTTACAAGAAAAAAGGGTCATACAAAGGGGGGTAAAACAGAACAGTGTTGGGCTAAAGCTGGATGGACAGATGAACAATTTAAATTGTTTTAAAATTATTAAATTGACAGATGTTTTCATATCAGTACTTAGCAAATCACTTTACCTTCAGAATTTGGAAGTGTTCTTAAATCTGACTTTTGAAATTCCAAAAATGGGCACCCTAAAGTCTGAAATCAACATAGTTTTAAAAATAATAATAGTTGTTCATTTTATTTTTATAGCGCTTTTCTGACACCCAAAGACGCTTCACAATATCTATATAGAAAATTCACAGACAAATTACAAAAATAAACAAACAGAAACAGGGAGAACGGACAGAGAGCAACAACAGTTCTAACTGTAGGTACAGCATAACAAAAGGAAAGCATATCATGAATAGGACCAGATTCAAAACTTGAGTTAATTAGGGTAGGCTAAGGTGAAAATATTTTAAGGTTGGTTTGAAATATTGATAGCAAGTTGGAATTGTGAATTTGAGGAGGGAGAGAGTTCCAGTTTAGGTGCTGCTCTGGAAATGCACGCTCCCCAAAATGCTTAAGTTTTGCTGTGGGAATGACCAGTTGCCCATCTGAAGAAGAACGTAATGTCCGAGTAAGACGGTAGAATGGGAGGAGTTCGGTGGGGTAGGGAGGGGCCGAATTATGTAAAGCTTTGTAGGTGAGGAGAAGGATTTTGTAGGTGATGCGCTGGCTGACCGGAAGCCAGTGAAGGTTAAAGAGTACAGGGGTTAGGCACTCAGAGGATTTGGTTGAGGTGAGGAGATAAGCAGCGGAGTTTTGAACCAGGGAGTTTATGGGGGTAGATTGCGCTGATGCCAAAAAGAAGTGAATTTCAGTAATCAAGACGGGAGAAGATGAATGAGTGAATGAGTTTGGCAGCTGCACTCTTTAAAGGGATGGTTTAACAATGTTTCTAAGATGGAAGAAAGATATTTTGACGATGTCATTGATATGAGAGTTAAATGAAAAAGTGAAATTCATGAAGACGCCAAGATTGCGTGCTAGAGGGGAGGGAGGGACTGCAATACCATTAATGGAGACAGAGATATTGCCAACTTTAGTTAGGGTGTGTTCGGTGCCAATTATGAGGAGTTCCGTTTTATTGCTTTTCAATTTGAGAAAGTTGTCCTGCATCCAGTGGTTGATTGTAGATAAGCAGTTTTCAAAACAGGCAAGTGAAGGGTTATCAAGTGAAGTTGTGCTTATGTAGATCTGTGTGTCATCAGCATAGTAGTGGAAGTTGAAGTTGAATTGTGAAATTATTTGACCAAGAGAAAAGATATAGATTATGAACAGGAGGGGCCCCAGGACAGAGCCCTGGGGGACACCCTGTGTGACTGAGGACGTATCAGATGTGAATCCGTTAAGTGAGATGAATTTATGTCTGTCTGTGAGATATGACTGAAGAAGAGAGAGTGCAGTGCCCTCTACACACAACATTTGCAGACTAGAAATAATAATCAGCATAGGTAAAAAGATCATTGATAACCTTAGTGAGAGCAGTTTATGTGCTGTAAAGTTTGCGAAAACCAGACTGAAGGGGCTCAAACAGATTATTGGCAGATATAAATTGTTGTAACCGAGATGCAATAATGAAAAAAAGGGTTAGTTAGATATGGGGTAGATTTCAAGAATGGTTGTGTCTAGGCCAGATTTCCTAGATTACACACTGCAATTATGTCATCTTTTCATATAATTCTCTACTCTCATCCCTCATTCTTCACCCCTTCTCCTATGTCTTGCATTATCAGGTATCCTTCTTTTACGTGTCTCTTCTCTCCTTCTTTTATCCCTCAGTTGTGTGCAACAGATCTCCACAAGTAGCAGGGTTCTCTGCGCCTCACTGATGTAGCTGCAAACTAGACACGGCATTGTAATGTACTAGCCTGGGGTGTAGATGGCGTGACTGGTTATCTTTTTGTAAGTGTGTGTGCGTGTGTGTGTGGATGTGTGTGTGTGTGTAGGAGGGCATGTGTGGGAGGTAGGGAGCCACGCCTGAAAACACAAACTTAACAACAATCCAGTCAAGGCAGACTCTTGGTAAACCCACTTCTGTCAGTGTGATTGTGTGGTGCTTGTGGGTTTCTTGTGTATGTTTGTTTACTTGATGTGTGTTTATGTACAGTATATGTGTCTATATATATGTGTGTGTGTGTGCATGTGTTTGTGTGTGCGTGCGTGTGTGTGTGTGTGTGTGTGTGTGTGTGTGTGCTTGCTTGTGTGTGTTGGGCACCAAAACACAACGTTGAGGGATGCCCACTCTGGCCCTGAAATAGGGTACAGACAATTTACACAGACATTTACCTAAACACACACACACACACACACACACAATTATACACAAATGCACGGACATATGCACACATACAACAACACACACACACCTACACTCTTTTTGGAAATGCAGAGGGACATATTGCATTTGGTGCATCTTATGTATGTCTTACTGTTGTAGCCCTTATTCCTGTATCTTTCTGAATGTTTGCAGTCAATCAACTTTGGCATGTGTGGCATTATGTTTACACAGGGATGCCTCTGGTTGTGGAATTTTCATTGTTGTTGCTGCTCTGTAATCTTCTTCACTCTCTCCACTTGCGCGGTCTTCTTTGTCGTCTGTTGCATCCGGATCATTGACAACTTTCAGTGAATTTCTCTCGTCATTTTGTGGCTTATTATTGGTACTTCTGTTTTTTGGCCCAAAATATTTTGCGTCTGGGGTAGCCTAAGCAGGACATGTAAACTGATATACCAAAGAAAGACTGCACTTCCTGTGGTGTGGTATTCAGAGACACTCCTCAAATTTGAAGCTCACGCTGGTTTGAGAATGCTGCAAAGTCTTCAAAGACATTTCTGTCAATATATTGGGGAAAGTATTCGATGGGACTCCAGTTTGCACAGGTTGTAGGGGTTGCTATGGATATTGGGAGGCATAGGTAGCACTGGTGAGAATCATGCATGATACAAACAGACAAATAAATGTAATTAAATAACCACTTAACCTTAATCTCTTTTATGACAATGAAATTAAGTTGTAATAGTTATATAATTTACTGTGCAAATATAATCTGTGAGTTGCCAAACATAGCAACAATATACAGTACCTCTGACATAATTGAAACTTCTTATGCTTAAATTGAGGTATACCAAATATTATTTGCTACTCCAGCCCTGGCCCACAGTGGTGCACAGCTTTCCTCCTCATCTGTGTTTGTCATCTCATCTTCAGAGCTTTCTACCTCTTCTTCAGCAGGCTAAACCACATCCTTAGTATTTTCTACGTCTGATAAATCTACATCTAAATCTCCCTCAATTATTCTGAACCGTATTTTCTCTGCCTAGGATCTGCCTCCTACAACAAAGTGGATGTCCACTACAGATGACATTGATAAATTCACACAAATAATTAAACTGCCATCAAAACATGCAATCATTCCTAATATATTAATAAAAATAAAATAAATGAATATAATGCAAAAAAAATTTCATGACTTACCCTTTCCCTTTCCATAGAATGTGCTTGTTCGTATGGAAGCATTTTGTTCAAAAACGAAGAGGAAGCTGTCAGCACCCCACCCCTTCACATGTGGTATCATTGGAAATCCCAGGATGTCACCTTGAGAGTGCAGCAAAACTGAATAGGGCACCGTAAGCAAGTAAAAAAGAAACACAAAAACGAAATGTGTACTACAGAAGACATAAATGAAGGGGCGGAAATGGGGATCCTGCTAAATAAAACATTTTAAAAAGTAATTGCTATTGATGCCAAAAGTCTCCCTCCCTCTAGTGTTGGAACCCGTTGCCAAGGGATACTGCCTCCTGTCCATCACTACTCAAACAATGGCATGATTGGTGGGCTGACAAGAAATGTCACCATGACAACACAAAGACCTGCTGATGACTCAATAGGTTGGGGGGCAGAGTAAAGTGGTGGGAGGCCAGAAAGAGAGAGGGCTTTTAGGCAGACTCGGTATGGACACCTCCTTTAGGATACGAAAGGCTAGAGATTGAGATTTATAATAGTAAAAATGTCGAACGAAAACAGGGCAATGGGGGGGGGGGTGAAAGATTATGGACACAAGATGGGGAGAAAAGCCTTCAGGGGTGAGGAGGGGTGAGGAGCGTGAGAATGTGAGGAGAATAAATCATGATTTGTTTACTGAGGTTGTGACAATCAGAAAACAGCAGTCAAGAACCTTATACTAGAATGGCTTTTTTTATTGCTAAGGCAAATTTTTACTGAAATCAAATGATATATTATATATAAATAGTTTTTTACAATCGCTAACATACTTTGTCCAATCTGTAGTCATATTTTCAAAACTAAACACAATAAGCACAACATCCATCTTTGTGGACTATACCATTAACACAGTCCATGTTGTTTTCACACAATATACAATCAATTAACACATTTCTAAAATGCTTAAATATTCTTTACATACAAGTTTAACCAATACCAAAGTGATAGATCTTTCTTTTCTTATTTACAATTAGTTTTCACACAGCGAAAATCGCTGATTTACTGTAAGTTGTGTAAGGTAAACCAACCGCATCTGAGTCCAAATGTCAATCAAATACATAGCCAGGTTACTATAGTTATTTCAATGACATGGACATACGCAGTAAAAAGGGGACTTTTTGGATAGATTTTGTTCAATGTGGATACAGAACACAAAGGAGAGGTGATGGAAAAAAAAATTCTGGACAAGGGAGAGGAATTGTGGGATGAGGGAGAGGACCAGGGAGAAGAGTAGCTGGACCACGCAGAGGAGAAGTTGGAACAGGACAATAGATAAGGAGAGGTAGGGGAAAGGAGTAAGAATGTGTGGTGGTGTCAATGGATAGTGAGAGCTGTTGTCCCTGATGTAATACTATAAGAGCCACAATCAAAGGCCATGTAATACAGTAAACCATGGTATATCACTGAGAGAGGCTAGTGAAAAAGTCCAGCCTACTGCAATATCAGACAGTCAACCATGGCTTCCATTATCCAGAGTTTTCAACAAACTACGTCTCGGATAAGTAATGCATTTCACACTTGTTCTATCATTATTGTTGCTTTGTCTCACAGTAACTGTAGGCCACCTGTATTGATGCAAATACATACATGTGCATTGTACATAATCTGTATTTTTGGTCCTCTAAAAAACCTTTTTGTTGATCACTGGCAGCAATTTCATGTTGTAAATAAAGGTTTTTACAGTTTACACTACTTAACAAATCTGTCACTTAAATTATTTTTCACTGTAGGCCTACATTCTATAAGTAAAGATGACTCATTCACTGTTTGAGATTATGTTCCAAAAATGCACACATTTGACACTCCAATGATGTGCAGTGATTCACAGTATTATGAAACTGAATTATATAAAACCTTGAAATCCATACTGTCTACTGTATGCAGGTAGAACTAAAACATGAAAAATAATGAAGTTTTTGTAATGCCATCAAATATTAGTGTTAGGAAAGTCGTGTTAGGATTGAAGTTATGTTTCTCTTAGAAAGCATGTTCTAGTGTTCAAAGTAGTATCAAATAGATATTATTTGATAAAGATTTTGGTTTATTGTGTTTTGACAGAGTTAGTGTATGTAGACAAAGTTCTTTTGCATTTTGAAATTTAGAGTCTGTATTTAATTAACAAAATGTGGTTTTGAGCAAAAAATATAGTATTTGGCTAATTGTGTGATGTAGGTGTGTTGCTGTGTTTAGAGTTTTGAAAAAGTATGTTAAGTATAGGTCAACGCTTGTTAGCGATTGTAAAAAAACTGTAACACCATGAAAAAGTACAGCTCTCTGTACTCTCTGCACGCCCCACTTTGAAAGGTTTGGCTGGGTGGTGTATGTGCGCTTACACCCAGCATGTGTGTTTAGAGGTTCCTTTGTTGTTTTAAGATGCTAATCCTGCCATTGAAGAGATAAAAAAGCACCAGAATGAAAGTTTAGCCGCTTTAAGATGAACAAATGACTTCTGGCAGCATTTGCATCCACATGGCTAATGGCTGCTGTGGGTGTGTGTGTGTGTGTGTGTGTGCGTGTGTGTGCTTTTCTGCATTGAGTAGGCCTATTGATTCTCTAGAGAGAAAATGCTTGTGTAGAATGAGTCTCATCACACCTTGTGAAATTAGTGACTTAATCTGACATTATTCTGACAAGCAAACGAGAGTTCTTATTGTTGCCTGGAGCCACAGAGACACCCAATGGTCACAGCATGTCCTACTAGCCACTAAAAACCTCTTGAGAAAGAGATGGATGAATGGGATGGGTGGATCGACAGAGGGAGAAACGAATGGTTGTACGGATTTAGAGTCTGAAAAATATCAGTACAGCAATACAAATATACAGTATAATATAAACATTGGGATAATTATTGATTATTAATAGAGTGATAATCGTTTTCAGAATAAGAATGTTTCAGAAAGTATTCAAATATATTGTAACTAGAGCAGAAATGTAATATTATCATTATTATGAATTGGGATGAGAAATTAATCAAATAAATGATAGAATATACTCACCCAAACAAATAAAACCAGTACATAAACAAAAGTTCTTCCAAAATGTATGTAGCTAACAATATTCTCTTGCAGCTAATATACTAAAATCAATCTAACTGATATAACTTATTCAAATAGGATCTAAAGGAAGTTGTGAATAGGCTGTGTGTGTGGCTGTTTGCACTGTACGTGAGTGTTTGTATGTGAATACGTATGCATGTGTAGATATGTCAGAGAGAGGAGAAATAGCTTCAAAGTAATTTTATTCCTCCATTATGCTTTTTTCTTTTTATCTTTCAACTGTCGCGATTGGCTGGAAGATGAGAGGGCAGACCATCAGTCCACATCAAAGAATCAAACACAATCAATATTCTGAGTGAAACAAAGAATGTGTGAGGGGGGTGGTGCAGACGGTGAGAAAATGGATAGGTCCGCAACACACTATCCCTCTCCGTTAAAAAATCATAACAAATTAATGGCTGTTTGTGTGCACTCGTCTGTATCATAGAACACATTCATCTTCTGGAGCCATATTTATTTTGTCCTTTTCAGTCTTTTGCGCCTTTGTCAAATAATTTAGATGTTTCTTCTCTCACTATAGAATACAGATAGATCTATAGAATATTATAGAGCAACAAAACCTTTTTGCTCTCAAACTATTGAGCAACAGGAATGGGGTGTGTGAACATGCCGGTTGTGACTTTTACACAGTCCTCATGAATAACCAGTGTGAATATGAATAAACATGACACTCAGCTGCTGAGAGCCCTCCACTGGCCCACTGGCATGCATATTCATCTATAGCACCATATTTGTTTTATGGTGGTGGGAGCAAACCGGAGCACCCGGCGGAAACCCATGCAAGCATGGGTAGTACGGTCAAACTCCACACAGAGAGGACCTAGATCGGCCGGGGTTTGAACCCAGGACCTTCTTGCTGTGAGGCATCAGTGCTAACCATTGAATATAGTTAAAAAATAGAACAGTGAATACTCTCATTTGACAAGATGGGCTCAATATGGGAAACAAACTAGTCTCTTTACCGAACATTTGCACACCAACACTTCAGAAAACTGAATCCTGTACACTAACATGACTTTATCCACCCTAACACGACACAAACAGCCAAGCCCATATCTTGTTTATTGTAAACATCAATTTAATAGGTGACCAGACATTTCAGACTGAAAGAAAAAAATTAAACAAACAGCTCAGAATGTTCTGCATGACTGATGTCAGTCAACATAACATAACAAAATAATAAAAAATCATAATATACTCTGTAGCGTGGTAGAGCAACAGTATGCTACACAGTCTGTGTGCCATGGCTTGAATGTCAGGTTTATTGATGTTGCTATTCGATTGCAGAAAGAACAGGGTCTAACTATAACATATTTTTAGATTTTTTGCAATATAACATCCCTCGGTATAATAAAAAACAACCCCGCCATGCATTAGATATAAGAAGTGTGATGTAAGTACAAAAAACTCTCTACAGTCATCCGTCTTGGGTGGTAACAAGTTACAAAAAAGCTGAACATTTTAATGATAAGGGTGCACCCAATCAGTTAACTTTCTGCGAGGACATTACAAAAGGTTTACAACAATTACAACCGAACATCAATGTTTTTGAAACTAAACAGCATTGCAATAGGATGAAATAATCAAAAAATTATCAGAATAGATGACACTTTAGTAAAACTGCAAACACATCGCTCATTGTCGTTCATGTGGTCTACTTCATTTAATTTCCCCCAAAATCTGCTTGATGTGGGTTTATGCATCTAATTTTGTCCAGTACAGTTTAATAATAATAAAATAAAACTAATAAAACTGTGTCTAAAGAAGTCACGCAGCCACCAATTAATTTGTTCAATCCTTTCTTGGATAGTATTTAGCTCCATAAATATTTAAATCTTATTTCTTACAAATGCATGCTATTACGAGACACCAAAGACTAATGTAGAAAGATTGTTTGCCGGTTTCACGCCATTGCCCCAGGGATACTGTTCCTAAAGATAGACTTTGTAGCGAATTGTTTTATTTTCAAGTGAAATCAGCGCTTTTGCTTTGAAGTTTGCAAATCCCATAAGCAAAACAAGGAAAAATGGTAAGCTGGAATGCAACGGCATATGAAATCACATCTTTCTGTAGTAAAACTCGGGCCATCTAATTTGCAGACTAACTAATTCATTAACACTGTTATATGTCTCCTCATTCAGGGACTAGTTCTCCTTGTGGCCACTAGAGGTCTCTACTAAACAGAATCTTGGTCATTCTCAATCAAACCACCTCAGCACACCGTTCCCTCCCCCTCCGGTTCTTCCCGGTGTCTTTCTCTCTGTCCTCACCGTTCTGTCCATTTCCCCCAGTTTCCCCTCCCAGCTTTGTCCCACACTACAGCCAGGTCTGGTGTTTGTGATGTCTACCAATGTGGTGTCTACTAGGTGCGTCTCCGCTTGGCGCCACCAGGGCTAGAGGGATTGGACGTAGAAATCACCTTCTCAGTACCACGACTTCTTTTCTTCTTCTCTGCTTCCTTCCCACCTACTACTGCCCACTCACTCCCTCCCTTCTCACGATCTCTCTCTTTCTCCTTGTCTCTGCTGCTCCCTCGGTCTGACAACTTCACAGAGGAGTTACTACCTGGGGAGAGAAAAAGAGAGATCATGAGACACCTTATAAGTGAAGGATGAGGAGATGGCAAAATAGGGGGATAAATAAATCAAAACATAGAATATACCTTCTTCATGTGTTGCTGGAGGTTCTCTCTCCATCCTGAAGTCATCATGCGCCTCTTCTTCAGACCCCAGTTTACCTAAAGCATGAAGCATTATGAGGAATAACAGCTTAAATAATTGGAATGCATTATATATTCACAGATTTTTCTCATTGTTACAAAAAACAGGCACATGGATGGTAGCATACTCTGGAGGAAAGTTAACTGTGTACTGAAGCAATCCTGTTACCTCTTAACATTATCACTTCTAAAAAACTCAAGTTCATCAACTAATTTGTTTTAGCATTAGCTTAAGATAGATAAACAAATACACCTTCTTTAACGTCTTGGATCATGTCATCTGGCAAAGTGAAACTCTTTTCGGGGTTTGGAAATGGCAGGATCTCTGACTCGTGCTGAAGGAAACAAATAGTGATTTTTAACAAACTTAATATAAATATTTCACTGCTACAAGCTATCCAACTAACAATAGATTGTAGCAGTACATTGAATTGTGGCCAAACATGCTAGTGATATAAAAGATGATGTATGGTGGCCCTGAGAGGCCAACACACTGCAACTTCAGAAAACAGATGCAAATGGACAAAACACAAGCAAATTAAGAAAACATCTATATAAATCTGACAACACATGCGCACCATGCAGGTTTAGAAAACCCACTGCAAATTCGAACACATTACAGAAATGTGCTGCAAATACAGAAAACAACACATTACAGAAACTCGCTGCATATACAGACAACACAACACATTACAGAAACGCGCTGCAAATACAGACAACACAACACATTAGAGAAACGCGCTGCAAATACAGACAACACAACCGAAATGTTTCCAGAGGACACCTAAAAGTGATGAACACATCTGGACATGCTTGCTGAAGTCAGCTATCCATCGGATTTTTGTTTTATTTAAACATTGTGATCTCATGATTCAGATATTGCAGATATGCATGAATCAGATATTGCAGATATCTGCTGTTAACCTAGCGTTGGCCTTTTGCTTATTATTAGCCTGCCAATTCAAATAACCTGATGAAATGCACACAATTAAATGTGAAATATGCTATGTTAGCCGGCTATAGTTAACGCTACTTTCAGAACTGTCACCAAGTAATCTTCAAGGATGAAAATACATTCCAAATGGTTTAATTGGTTAACACAAGAACAAAGGACTTCCGTTGTGTTGTCTGGATTTGCAGCGCATTTCTGTACTGTGTTGTGTTGTCCATACTTATAGTGCGTTTCTGTAATGTGTTGTTTTCTGTACTTGCAGAGCGTTTCTGTAATGTGTTGTGTTGTCTTCAATTGCAGCACGTTTTCGAAATGCAGAGCATGTGTTGTCAAATTTATGTAAGTTTTTTCTTAATTTGTTTGTGTTTTGTCTATTTGCACGTGTTTTCTCAAGTTGCAGTTCGTTGGCCTCTCAGGACCACCGTAATGATGTCACAAATGTACACATTTTGAGTGTCAATCAATCTAAAAGCAAATTAAATCAAACACAAGGTTTTACTATCTCCCTTTTTTAAATGTTGTCTGATTGGTGGGTGGTCTGATGCAATACAGTAATCGATTATTTGGTTGCTGCAGGCATATGCTGTTTTTAAGTTAGTTATTGAGTTTGCAACTGTGACCTAAAATACGTATATTCCTTACACTTAGAAACAAAAAAAATTGTTGTTTTCATACCTCCTAAAATGTACTGTTGACGAATTAAGAGACATTAAATGATCAAAGGAATTTGACAGCTTGCCACCGATACGCCGGCGATGTACGTAGTCGCATATCTGGTGGTGTTTCTCGTTAGCGCCTACAACTATGAAATACTTTAAAAATTGAAGTCTTTGGAGACCCATGTCATGTCCAATTTACCAACGAGTGGGTACAGGACCTTCAAATCTACAAGCCAAATGCAAATTACAATAATCCGCAACAAATATGCTAGCAAATTAGTAATGTTATGCTAACTGAATGATAACAAAACGTTGACTAATCATGCATAATTAATCCACCCAAGAAAAATTTAACGCATAATAACATTAGCCTGTCTTTGTGTCTGATTTCGTATTTTATCTCATTCAATGTGAATAGTTTGAAAATGTATCCCGTTTTCTCAGGAAAACAAATGTGTTATTTTGAGATAATGACATAAATAATTCGAGACCTCGAGAAAACAAAATTAAATGAACTCGTTCTCACGGGAAAACGGACATAAATAACCCAAGATCTCGAGAAAATGAATTTCTTGTTATCACAGTAAAACAGACTAAATAAAATATATGAATGTATGGCCGCTTAGGGCTTCCGTACTCAACAGTTAATTATGCACTTATTAACAGTTGACTATGCTTTTTGCAGCTACCGGATCTAAAGCAAGAACAATGCTTTATTAAGGTTAATAAATCCTTTATTATACACTTAAAAGTTAACTATGCTTTTCACAGCTTCCCATCTGGAATGAGTGAGGGTAGGACCGGCGCATCAGCATGACACGGAAAACACAGCCTGTTGTGTCTTGCACATAGGCATAGCCAGCCAGCTGTTGTCTGTAGAATTGGCAAAGAACATAGATTGCGTCTGTATTTTCAAAGAGTTTTTGGTATTGGCTTGCAAGCTGACAGTAACATTACACAGTTCTCGCTTTAGATCCGGCAGCAACAAAAAGCATAGTTAACGGTTAATAAGTGCATAATTAACTGTTAAGTGCTTAATAAAGAATTTATTAACCTTAATAAAGCATTGTTCTCGCTTTAGATCCGGTAGCTGCAAAAAGCATAGTTAACTGTTAACAAGTGCATAATTAATTGTTAATAAGTGCTTCATAATGGATTCATTAACTTTATTAATGCATTGTTCTCGCTTTAGATCTGGTAGCTGCAAAAAGCAGTTAACTGTTAATAAGCGAAGTTAACTGTTAATAAATGAATAATAAGGCAACAATAAAGGTTTAACAATGAAATAATAGGTAAGTTAGTAAGACTTACACTGAGTTACACTGAGTTTGTAAAGCTATTCTAAACAATTACAAGAAACTCATAAGGCTTACATAACATTTTTAACCTGTCTATGAACTGTTAACAAGTGCTTATAAATGTCTTATAATCTAACAATAAACTTGTTTATGATGCCATTATTAACACTTAGTCTTAATTAACACATAATAATGTTAATAAGCATCTTATATGGACTTAAGTATTAACTAACAGTCACAAGCACCTTAATATAAAGCGTTACTGTAACCTTTTGTTCCCATCCATTAAGATAACCACACCCATCTCAACCACTTAGTACTGCATAACAAAGTGCATGTGGCCACGTGCTCACAAACTGCTGTGGTAAAAAAGGAATTTGACAAAGATTTTAGATTGAAACCTGAATACTTTATTGAAAGCTAAAGTGCAGTAACAAAAATATACATAATAACAAATTAGCCAACATTTAACTCCTGCTTCTCACTGCGTTGGAGTACATAAAAGATTCAAGATTCTAACAAGTACACTTGAATTCTTACTCTTTCTCTACCGACCAAAATCGAATACACACGATATAACAGAATAAAAAATTATTAAATACAATTATATAAAAACATGAATAAGTGTACGAGTTAAGTGTTGACAATAAGTGACTTTCACTACTGTCCATAAAGTGACTTCCAGTAACTTTGTGGTAGTGGAGTGGTAGACAAAGAACGGATCCCACTCCAGCAGTCAATGAAGTTATTTGGAATAAGACTTTTGAGTGCATTACAATAGGTAGTACAGCTGGCCCGTCTACACTCTTGAGAGGCTTGATCAGACCAGCAGTGGGTTTTGGAGTGGGGCATGCTGTCCTGTGCTTCTTCATTGCAAAACTCCCGTATCTTCTCAAAAGATATAACTGCCTGGCTGTATCCAGTCCAGAAGGCCATCTCTGGGAGGCAGGACATCAATATTGTGAAGTAGCTGAAATCGTGGGGACTCCTCATGTTTCTTTGGCCACAAAGCCACCAGGCTCCAGAGCATTAATGCTGCAAAAAAAAGAAAAGAAAAAGACAGACAGACAGGATGTGTGCCTTTTAGCAATTCATAAAAATAATAAAATAAAAAAGAACAGTTACATTGTTATACAATACAGATAACTAATTTGAGCTGAGCGTATTGTGTGTGTGTGTCACAATCTAGTGAGTGAATTGGTTATTGTCATTGAACACGTACAAACAAAATTTAAGATTATTCTGTAGTTGGTCACAGGCCAGATAGGTGAAGCACAAAGATAACACCTTACAGCCATCAGTCTAGCGTCAGAAAAAGATGCATTTTGGCTTAGACTGGAAAGGGTTCATGAGAATAGTGATAATTACTATACCAAGATGTCTTAAATTATCACATTTAAATGAGCACATGATCAGCGTTAACACTAAAGGTTATGTATATAACCCTGGTGATAATGAGAGGAGTGAGACTCATCTATATGGAAACGCTCAGAGTATGCATCATTCTCTGAACACTTATACCACAGCGCCTAAATTAATATGGCTTGTGAGACTTTCAGGGTTACGCCATACACGTATCAGTTACTCTATAAATACAGTAGACCCATATCACTTCAGATTTGAATTCAGTCATTGTTCAGCAATAGGGCAGACTTTAGGGAGGGCACTGTCACGTCCCACCTGTACAAAGACACAAAGGTGTGAGGCATAGCCCAGCTAGCTGCAGCACATGTCTGAGAGACACACCCTTGGAAAATTCCCACTTGGCGGCAATTCCGTGAGTACAATGTGCACGTATGGCAATAGGCGATGTGCATCACATAGTGCCATAGGCTAACTGAGTAACCTGCACTAACCACTTTGCCAGTCTGACTTTGGACAGCACCTTCCCCATGGAACCATCCTGTGAGGGAGGCATCTGGCAACACTATGAACATGCTCAGACAGATCTTTTTGGGATTCATCACGAGACCGAGGGAGGCCAGATCGGACAGGAGAACACTTGTGTGCTCCATTGCCTCCTATCTCATGCCTGCGCACAATAACCAATCATCCAGGAAATTGTGTACGCACATTTCCCGTGCCTTCAGCAGCGCTAGCACAGCTTCCGCTCACTTGGTATATGTTTGGGGTGACAGTGAGAGTCTGAAAGGGAGAACTTAGAACTTGAACACCTGCCCCTTGAACGCAAACCTGAGGAACTTCCTGTGTGCGGGGAGGACTGAAATGTGCAAATATACATTCTTTAGGTCTATGGTTGTAAACCAATCACCCTGATGGATATCGCGTAAGAGGACTGATCGTCAGCATTTTGAACTGGAATAGTCAAGTGGCTGCAAGGGAGCCCACAACCCCGAGGGGAGAGGCATGATCCAGCCAAGGCATCACGGTAGCTCAGTGGTTAACACTGTTGCCTCACAGCAAGAAGGTCCTTGGTTGAAACTCCACCATGCCTTTCTGTTTGGTGTTTCCATGTTCTCCCCGTGTTTGCGTAAGTTTCCACTGGGTGCTACTCCTATCAGTGCCCTGACTAAAGCACTGCCAATAGAACTGGAGTCAGTTAGTCTGTATGTGTGTGCAAACATCTGTTGCGATATGTTGGGTGAGCAAGTCTGGAGCAAATTGGCTGCCGTGGTATCACCCAGACTGATTGTTGTGTGTGATAGCTGTCTGTCTGTTTGTTGTGTGTACCTAAGATGCTTTGAGTCCTGAGAAAAAAGCACAAAAACTAAATCCAATTAATTATTGTTGTTATAGGATTCATTTTGTGTAATATGATTCTTCTGCACACACTGCGCCAGCAGTGTGGGGACCACACACTTTATTTGGTGGGGAACAATAGCACTTGGCACAGCTGGCTGAGGATGGAGTGCCACCCCAGACAGTGAGCTTAGTGACTTAGTGAGGAGTCAGACTGGGACCTCTGCGGGGCAGCACGTGGAGGGCGAGGGTCGATAAGAACCGGTAGCGAGACGAGCCCACCTCAGGTGGCTGAGAGAGCTCGTTTCTAGCCCCTTGGACGTCAACATCCCACTACTGGGTAGAAGAGACGCCAGTCCAAGCCAACCAAGCTTACCAGGTAGAGCGAGCCACACGACTTTACTAGCTCAGAGAGTAGCAAAGTCGACAATACCATGATGCAGCTGTCGCTAGTTAGCTCCGGGAGCTAGCTCAACAGTAGCAAGAGGTACTCCATAGGCCCGTCGACACAACAGGGAGACTAATCACCTTGCCTACTGCACACTCGGACCGATAGAAAACAGCAAGGCACACATTAAAAAAATTAGGCAGAGGCTGTCAACTAACACCCCACGAGGTCACCGAAGCAACAGGAGGTGAAGTACGGAGGAGGACGTTTGCTAGCTAGCTAACACGCGGGAGCTAGCTCAGCAGTAGCTAGCTAAGTGGTTAGCGATATGCCGTAGGGCCGTAGACAAAACGGGGGGCACTAACCACAACGCAGACAACAACTTGGACTGATAGAAAACAGCAAGGCACACTTCGAAAACGGGGCACAAGCTGCTAACACCCTACGAGGTCACCGAAGTAACAGGGGTGAGGTATCGAGTGCCTTTTCTAGCCTACTGAACTAGGGCGCTAGCTCAAAGCATTTGCTAGCACTAGCCAACCTGCTCCGGAGAGGCTGAGGCTAGCGACTAACGAACAGATTCTGATGAGATTTACTGCAGCTAAACTAACTTTTGCATACGTAGCATACACCCTGCCACTTTATCTTTCTGGCATAGCAATGTACATAAACAGCTATTTTTATTAGATCTTAATTTAACCAGGAGAAACACAATAAGATTTTTTTTTTAAACTTCAACTGGGAGCAGGGTAGTCAGCTGGTTTACGAATCTTTCTGGCTACGTCACACACAGCTGATATCTCGTTGGTTTCGCTTTGAAAAGGACAGCGGCAATCAAGGTCAAAGTTTAAATAATTTGAACTTTGAGGGCAGCGCAAAGTGACAATTTCGGGTGGCGCGCAACGCCAAGGGTAGTGCAGAGCAGAGTTGGGCACCAAAGCTCAACTCCATAGGAAACAATGGCGAGGGCTGTAACGTTGATCATGCAAAGTACATTTCAGAGAGGACATTGATGTCTGTTTCGCCCTTCTCCTACAATAGAAACAAATTTATCATACGGTAGACAATTTTAGTTTTTGTTATTTTGTTTGCTCTAACGCTGATTACATTAGTTGCAAACCATTTGAATACTAACGGACACTCAAAGCTGCGCAAGTAACGTTACGTTAGCTGACTATTAGCTGACTATAACGATTTGTTGTTGGCTAGGACTATTCCATTCAGCTAGTTTCTGTTTACCGGCAACTCCAGCTAGCATCTCCTCCCCCTGGTATGGCACCAGAATACTTAATCGCCATAGTTTTGTCCATAACCTGCCCTTTCATGTGGCTGCCTTCGATCTGTCTGTTATTTATATAAATAAAATGATATTCCAGGATTTATCAGAACGAACTGAGATGTCAATGCCTAAATGAATGGTTAATTTTAAACCCATTTTTTCACGTTTTTATAACAGCACTTAAGTGCACAATGACTGAATTATTTTGTCTCTGCTTTACAGACTAACATTACCAACAGAGATTTTAGAAAACCAAACAAGACCCTAAGATGATCTGTAGCAAGATGCTTCCAAGTTTTGGTGGTACAGATTTTAAGGGAGTGCAATACTTAGTGTAAAGTAACATTAGCTTGTTTTGACAGTTGGCTTCCATGGACAGAGAGGTATATGACAAGTGGATCTTTAGTATGCCAATTGAGATCAAATTAAGGAATCCAAATTTAGCAAGTTTGGGTCTGTATAGGAGAGCCAATCAAAAGCATAGGCTATACTTATGCGCTAGTTTTATAAATCTATAAATTATTTACCTATATAAGTTCACTGTATAATAGAATAAGGTAGGCCTACCTATTTGTATTTTAGCATGGCATGATTTTATACACAGATCTTTTACCTAATGCTAATGTAGGCTATTGGTTTGTTTGTCTTGTAGTAGTAGGCTGGAATGTTGGAGCCTGGTGTCCGTGTCTTAAAACAACCAAGTCGTTTGACGCGATTACTATTCTCAGAGTACACACTTTAAATATTGTACCCTTTATTTAGGTAAACTATTATATAACATATAAAAGAAAATGCGTTCTACCATATAGCAATCGCAAAATATTAATTATTTCACTCAAAGGAAGACAACTCTGCAAATTTAACTTCTTCCGACACTAAAACGGTCACTTTTAGAAAAACTGACAATTTATACATTTGTTTTTATTAATGAACGTTTAGATAGTAAAAAAACAACAACCTGAAAACGCTTTTGCCCTGCCCAGGGAGGCTCCCTATGAAAGTGGCCCAGCCCATATTGCAAGTGGGGCTGTGATTCGGACAATATGACTAACTTCATAAAAAAAAAATTTCAACAAGGCAGACCGACCCAGAACAGTCAAAAATCAGACCAGCCTTTCTGGCATTTGCCCAAACTGCCCCGATGGCCAGTCTGGGCCCATTTACGTCGATAAAAACATGGCGTAAGGCATTAAAATTGCTCGGGTGATTGTTCAGCCTTCTCATTTGAGAAAGAGGAGGCTGCAGACCTGCAGCACATGCAGATATAAGCCCCATGCAGTTTTAGGACACTGTAACTAGGGTTAGTAGTAGACTTACTGTCCAGTTGGTGGCGGTAATGCACCTTAAACTGGTTTGCCAACTGCCAATAAACACAAAAAATAGAAGACAAAGAAAAAAAAGCAGAAGCTACACGAGGTATTCTAATTGATTTGCTAAAGTTATTGTTGATCAGCAATCCCATAATGTTGGGTTATTGAAATACGCTAGCTTTGGGTTTATACCAATTCATTGCAATATCTCTCACGGTTTCAATGTTAAGTTATTGGACCATGCATTATTTTTATCTCCAACTTTCCATCTCCAATTTTTCATCTCTCCAGTTAACAATGTCACTAACTTTACCCTAGAGGCTGAGGATACATTTCTAATAAGACCTCTCATTGACATAAGGTACTGTATGGATCCCTATAAACGAAATAATGATCAAACATAGACATTCTGCCATTATTTACAAATAATGGTTTTCTTTCCAACTTAACTTTTTTCTTCAGTGAGCAGGAGGAATTTAATAGAAAAAAATCAACGCTACTTGGAAGAGGCGTGGTGAGGGGCACAACTAAAGTCATATTGGTTAAAGTTGTTTTAATAAATACTTTATGGTTCACAAAAAAGTTGTCTTTCTTCTCACATAGCTAAATGACCCATGACATTTTAGAAAGGGATGAATTGCTTGTCCTTGTAAAATGCTATGTAGAATACTGTTCTGTAGATGTATGAAAAACAATAGTGAGTAGTACAGCAGATATTTAATCAATGGTGCATATCATTAGACTGTATGTCTTGAGGGGTTATATTTTAATTGAACGTTTCTATCAAAATTCAGAAGAACTAAAACTACATCACTCAATTGCACTTGCCTCCTATATCGGAAAACCATAAGTGAATATAACTATAGGCTGCAGCAGATATATTTGATGGTGCTTTTACATTGTACATCTTATCAAACTATTGTTATAACATGCTAATGAAACATTTATTTTAAAATGTACAAAAACAGTAAAGCAGACTTTTTAATCAGTTGCATAGTGCTTATTACATTGTATGATTAGTAGTACAGCATACTTAATCTCCTATCTTAATGTAATGTTTATATTTACATTCACAAAACCATCTCAATGTTAAGCTAAAAAACATTAAAAAATCTATTCATCAACGTCTATAGACGGTTATTAACGTAAAATACATTTCTTAAAGTCTACAGATGGTTATTAATGTAGACTTTGACCGCATATGGTTATCGGCCTGGGTCGTAAAACTGCATGGGGCGTATATATGCATGTGCTCCAGGTCTGCAGCCTCCCCCTATAGTCTCAATTGGCAATCCCATGTCAAGAAATTTGCGGTTAGTTTGCAGCGAGGGAGGCGGGGCATATTTCTTATGCAGTAACAATATCCCAAGATATGAAAATACCCTATCAGCACGAACACTGCTCCCGGTAACACTTGCTGCTTTGTCATCATTACATTGCCGATGACTGGGAAGCCAAGTCTAATGTTGTACAGACTAGGGCAATGTATACAAGCCATACAGGGAGTAATATAGTAGGCTAGACAACTCCAACCGCTGCAATGTTGTCTTAACGGGACACAATTCACACAGCTGCGACTAAAATCGCGCTGTGTAGCGTTTTGAAACTGTTTGAATCACCACAAATATAACGTTTTTGTTGGTCTGAGCCTATTCAGTAATTCAAATGAAAACCTCGTTTGACAACATATACGTGTCAACATCGATAGAGCTCTTGCTAATTCACATTTAGCTTTCAAAGTGCGCAAGTTTTGTTCTTGCATGAACAAATCCTTAACTTTAAGCAGTTATGGAATGATAAATGAAATATTGGCTATAATATAGGAGTTTGCTGTGACTTTTGCAAGATCGATTGGGCGAGAACTGTGGAGGGAGGCAGGGAAAACGCTAATATTTCAACGAGAGAATATGCCTGTTTATTACCGCTTTATAGGCTAAATAAGCAGATATGTACAAATAATACTGAGCAATGATCTTGCAATGGGACCTACATTTTACTGAGATGTTTTG
>JAVQIZ010012455.1:0-10674 GCA_036023535.2 Galaxias brevipinnis | reverse complement strand
AAGGTGTTTGCTAAATTATCTAATGTTATTATAAACCGCCTCACTGCTGTTTTCAAATTGACTACAATTGCAAGTCCTATAGGCCTTTGTTGTAGCACATGGTAGACCTGTAGGTAGATCTGTTTACTACCTACAATCCTCTCGAGTCTACCTAGAGTTTATGGAGAAGGCTTCACTAAATAAGGTTAAACTGCTGCGATGAAAGATAGGTAGAAAGACTGAAGAAGGAGGCCAAAGCATCGGGGAGTTGCTGGGCTAGATGCTGTGTAGCATTACAGCTGCAGGTTGTGGGGCAGGCCTAATCAGGGCTGACACGGCCCTGGCGCGTTTCACAGGGGTGATGTGCTTTGACAGGATGGGCACTAATGAGAGTCTGGCACTGGGCCATGCTGCAGCCTTTAACAAGTCTCGATGTGTTTGTCCCCGGGGAGGGGAGTCGGACAATTAGTTTAGAGTACACTCCTGTCTGGCCGAAAGCGGTCTGCTCGACAGACATCGACAACTCAGCAAGTCTCCCACCGCGGCACAGACCCATTCTCATTGCCGCTGTTCTTAAAAAAGATGGCTGTGCGGTTGGCCCAGTCTGATTAGGATGGAAGGAAATGTAATTTTTTTAATTAGTTTTCGAATACACTTCATTAGCAATCAACAAAGCGATACTGGTTCCATCATAATTTTGGGCCTTCATAATATAGCATATCTATTCATTTGAAACTGTGCTCACAAAGTCGACGCTTGTGTACACATGCACACATACAACAATTTTTTTGTAAATCTACAATAAATTACTGCCATGCGTTACAGACATACCAGGCGTCCGTTACAATAGGTTGATTCTCATGTGATTTCTTTCCACGCTGCTTTAGAGATCTGCCCAGCCTGACAGTGTCTGTGTGGTCTGAGTTACCTACCGGAGCAGGTCTGGGGTCCAGTGCTGCCTACTCTGTGTGTTTAGCCACTGCTCTTCTGTCTGCCAGTGGACGCATATCCACACCACTGGGAGACCAGGACGATTCTGCCGGGTAAAAACACACTCATTTTCGTGAGTTATTCATAGTCACATTCTTGGGCAATTGATATAAGGATGCGAATTATTCTATATTGAATGCCATGTTTTTACTTTGTCGCGCTTATATGGATGGATTGACCGTATAGGGAGGATAGTGTTGTAGAGGACCTACACAACATTGCACAACAGATCTATATTTTTTCATCTTATCGATACTGATGACAGGTGGAGTGAGGAGGAGCTGAATCTGATCAACAGCTGGGCGTTCCAGGGTGAAAGGATCATCCATGGGAATCCGTCTGGGGTGGACAATGCAGTGGGGACATGGGGTAAGATCAGGAGACATTGTTCTGACAACATATACAGTACACTTAAAGCCAGGCCATTTTCTACTAGGGAACCCAACAGGGCTTTTGCTTTTTATATTTGACCAAGACATATGTGACTGTTGTGGATTTGTCAACAGCGGGATGGCTTTATACCACAAATTGCGCTTTCTAAGCTCTCTCGTATACATTAGGGTAATGCAATCTTTACATTACTATTCTGGCCAACTTTATACATTGAATCCTATGAGCTCATGATATGATTAAAGTCAGTCAATTACTCCGTTGTTTTTGAAACATCTCTTTATTTGTTTATCCCCTCTTATTAGGTGGAATACTGAGATACCATTCTGGAAAGATAATACCTTTGAGAAGGTACTCTACAGGGTTAAGACAACCCTTTATTTGGCATTTATTAAACGGTTCACTTTGTTTTATAATCATATTTCTAAAGTAAGGTCATAAATTGGTCCAACTCATTTTAAGAGTAGCAGAAAGATACCGAATGAGGATTTAATTGATCACATGCTGTAATATACATGCTCTGTTTTATTTTTCCATTTAATTCTCAGGGTCCCAATGCTAAGAATCCTTCTCACAAACACAAAAGTACCACGTAGCACCAAGGTACTTGTTGCTGGAGTGAAGGACAAAATTAACAAGGTACTAAATGGCTACTCCCTCCCCTGTGATTTTCCTTCCAGCCCCTTAATTAATGTAATCGCCAGTGCTTTAGCATTGCAAAGACACTCTGGGGTCTGACGTTGATTGCCATCATAAAACATGGAAATAAAGCTCTTAGGCAGCACCCCTGTGTGCCGTTGCCTTGGCTACACCAGCAGGTGTGTGTGCATGGCTGCCGGAGATAGGTTGTGTTATGGCATTATTATGATCGGGACAGAACAAAGTTTTTATCAGTACATATATTTTCATTTAGCCTTTCTAATGCTATATGATTGGTAATTTGCACACACTTACGCTGCCGTTTTCACCCTGATTTTTGTTGTTGTTCTTCTCTCATCTCTAGTTCCCGTCAGTCATCAATCCTGTGCTGGAGTCGGTTGATGCTATTTCCTGCACCTGTGAGAAAATACTGTCTGAGATGACCAGTCAGCCTATTACAGCAGAGCATTACAAAGTTCTGGAGGTACGGCCCTGTAGCACACAAGACAGAACGAGTTGTGGATATTCATTTGTTAGTTTAGTCTTAGCTGTACCTAATCGTCAGATTTTTTAAAATGTTTTTTCTACCTGGTCATAATTTATTATATTTCCCTCGGATATGCTACAGAGTATGCTACTATGTTGTGTCAATTGAGCACTCAGTTTGCTGTTGTCATGCTATCCTCAGGAACTTATTGACATCAACCAGCACCACCTCAATGTGATGGGTGTGGGGCACCCAGCCTTGGACACCCTCTGTCAGGTCACGTTGACTAAGGGGCTGCATAGCAAGCTAACTGGTGCTGGAGGAGGGGGCTGTGGCATTACTCTTCTCAGACCTGGTACGGTACTTGGTTCGACTAAACTTGACACTTTACGATATAAATAATTAGTTGTTATCTATTAAAACATCACGCTGCATGTGATATCTCATATAATATCATATCATCGGCAAGCAGCACTATATATCTGGGGGAAGAGTTGCTATTATTGAGTTGATCATTTACATTTTATAAGACCTCATTAAGTTGATGGATAGCTGTGAGATTCCAGTCAATGCTAATTAATTAGGAACTCCCAAGTAGCCTTAAAATGGCCACTTTTAAAATATGGTTACCTCCCTGTCAAGAATTCAGTGTTACCCTAAATAAACCTTAATTGTCTTGCATTAGATCGATAGCTGTGATAAGCAGGCAGCCGTATGGGGAAAGGGAGAGCAGGCTTGTGTTTAGCTGGTGCAAGAGTGTAGCCTAATGTTTGTCACTTTCTCTAAGCAAACAGGCCAAATAACCTGTCTCATTTTGAAGGCACTCTGCCTATGCCTGGAGGCCCTGACACACTTCATTTGATTACGTTTTAAGATCCTCCTCCTATACATAGCTCCTAGTGGTGTTGGTTTGATTTGTTGCTCAAAGGTTTGAATTTAATTTAAGATATATATATTATTTGGTGCCATTTTGAACGCTCTCAGAACATCTTTGAGATAGAATGAAAATCGATTTGAGCAGGAATATTTCCAAAATGATTGGACCTGACTGACAACTGACATTGCTTTGCTTTCATGTCTCTAGTTAAACATGTCAAACCATTGCGTCTGATGCAGTACAGGCCTTTATTACTGGAATTGGTTGTGACTACCAGTAAAACCTCTGCAGTTTTGTCCCTTAAGGCAGTCCAGGTTAAGAGCCCGACTCTAGTGGATTTCCTTTCAACTCGCTGCGGTGTCTGGTCTGTCTGACCCTGGCTACCCTCATTTCCAAATACAAGGCAGGGGGGCTACCAGGCCCTACTTGAAAATCACTCAGTGCCGACCCTTATGTTGACTCATAATGAGGAGGTAGTCATGAATAAAGAGGTGGACGTTGTTTGTTTGGCTCTGTTGCTGCCCTCCCCCGGTGTGTGCCCTTCTGTTAACCAGAGCGACATCGCCAGTTCACTTTTCACAGCAGTCCCCCTTCACATACACACTCCTTACTCTAAACCGCTGATCACTGCACTAAGCTAGTGCTCAGCAAAGAAATGGGTTATTAACGGTAGATTACAGCTATCGTACCTGTTGTAGATTTTAAAAAAATTATCTGGGAGGACTTTAAGGTATGGCTGGTGAAGATATCTGGATATCTAATCTATCAAAAATGCATGTGATTCATAAGTGTCACTTGGCTTGATTTTTATGCTTGTGTATGTTTCGTAGAAACGGATGGCTCAGTAATCCAGAGCACGATACAGGATTTGAGAGACTGTGGCTATGACTGCTGGGAAACAAGTATAGGTGGGCCAGGTGTGCAGCAGCACTCGTCTCTCTCGATAAAGGAGGACGTATTGGACGTGTTAAATCGCTACTGACAACCGACCAAATGACTATCGGACAGTAACCAGAGGACGTGTGACTGTTCCTCCTGTTTTTTTTTCCTCCTGGGACACCATCGAGATGCTGGCGAATCCCATAGGAAACTAGGTACAGGTAATGTCAAAGTGTGGCGCTACATGCAATAAATGGTACAGTGTTAAACCACCATGGTTCAAATTTCAACCATATGGGTTAAAAAGGAACAGCCTTTTATGGATTTCTCAGACTTATAAATCATGCTTTTTTTTTTTTTTTTTACCCCTAAGTACAAATCTCTATTTCTTGTATTGTTTTCAAACAGTTTAACTGAAATTAACTGGATGTTGTGAACTTGTTTTAGGCAGAACCTTATACATAATTCTAAACATTAGGCTTCTTTGTAATATTTTAACGGAATGTGCTTTGAATGCTTAGTCCAGTAGATGGTAGCAAAATTGCACAATAAAAAAGCATTTGGTGGGGATATAATGAAGGCCATTTTCATGGATTAATAAGTGTGTCTAGTTGTCAGTTTGATTTAAAAAAAGTTAAATTTATGTTTACAACTATGGGTCACATATCCCAGTAAATTAACAATAAATCACTTATAATTGCAATGTCAAGCATTACTTTGAGTGACACTATGGTTGGATACTAATCTGCAGTGTGTACTGTGGAACGTAATAAATTATGTGGATTTGGAAAAGTTCAGACTCTGAACAGAGCAAAAATGTATTTATTCTATTAAGTAAATACTGCCAAAAAAAGAAAAACTTCCACATCAGCTATATATTTTGCTCCTGTTTCTTTTCTCAGTAATACAAGGAAATTAAGCAAAACATTCGACATTTCACATTTAGCTTTTTACTTTATATGATATATTCGATATTAGCTTGCATTTTTCATTTGTTGAAATTGAGTGGGAAGAGTGGGACAGGAGAGAATTGTGGCTCTTCTGAGAGCCTCTGGATTACCTCATCTCTAATGTGGATCAACGGCTCCTACTGTCCTCTTGTGAGTCACACTACATTTGTGCTGAGACACACACAAACACTGCCTGCGCACAGGCTTGCTGAAACTATATTTTTTATATTTACGGCGTATCCCTTCAAGATTAATAACATTTCTTGCACAGTTGGAGTCATATGGATCTATCTACAATATCTCTAATTTTGAAAAGGTCAGTTTTGGACCGAGTTTCCATGGATTTCCATTTTATTTGTTGGCTTTTTTAAATGTCATGAAGATTGACTAATGTGAATCTGGCGGAGTATATAAGTGAACGACATTTGTCACCCTTACTTCCGTGCCGCCTGGCGCCCCTTCTGTCCTCCTGAGTTGTATCATCTTTATGTCAGGGCAGCCCCCGTCAGTGCAAGGCACAGTCGCCTCCAACCCCTGCTGGAATTTAATTACCACTGCGCTTTTCAATTGAAATGGCATTGACGAGGGGGGACAAGAGGGAGTCAGCAGTGCCAGTTTCATTTGAAGCCCCCTCTCTTTTTCTTTTCTCTCCCTCTCTTTCCTTTTTACCCCTGCAAGGCACAGATGGTATTTTTTTTTTTATCAATGTCAGTGCCGGCTTCTTTCTGCTCTGATGAATAGATTCTAAGGAGGCCCTGACATTATTTCAGATAACAGAGGGAGCGAGGAAAAGAGGTCAAGGATAGAGAGAGAGAATGTCAGCGCTGGAGAGACGAAATGAAAACAGTAGGCAAGGCTTAAAGAGCCTGGTCCCAGGATGGAGGGGGAATGTACAAAATGATTTAGCTGTATTTGTTCTTGTTGACCAAATGGGCCATTCTGCTTGCATCACTATCCAACAGTCAGCGCTACTGAAGTCGCTGCTCATGCAAGAGTAATGAGATGTTTAATGTTGTGTATGAAACCGAGTGGTCATGATCACCGTGGCTTGATCCCTCTGGTCTCTGTTGACTGGTGAACTTTATTTCCAGAACCAGTAACTTTGGACACACAATGTTAGACTGGACTGACAAGATATCACTTGGCTATTCCCAGTGTTCGCCCATGACAGCCTCCTGACTGTACAAAGATTAACCTGCATTTGTGTTGGCACACTCATTCATTAACCCACATATGACAACATTTATTTTGAAGCCTGTAACAATTTATGTGCATACCTAATCGTGTATTGTGCATAGTTAAGGATACAATGACATATCAGTTTGGGTGCTATGGTTAGTGTGGTGACGTTATCAAGGGGGAGGGTGGGGGGCTGGTGTGCCACAGGGGCCTATAACCATCATCTCCCAGGCCCAGCCAGCCCCCAGACAGTGTCACAGACAGGGGCCACGTCAGCCTCCAGAGCCTCGGCTGGGTTGAGCCTGCGACCCCCCTCTCACTCATTATTGGCTGTGTGACCCCCCTTGGGGGAGTGTGGCCTTTTGGGAAATGGGGGGTGTCTGGCGGTGTTCGAAGCAGGGGTCTGCCGACCCCATTAAGCCAGCAGGGTGTGAAGGAATCTGTCACACAGCTCTCCCATGTTTTTTGTTCTTTTTTTTTTTAGGACAGGCACCGTCAGTGACCGCTCTCTTTCTAGTCGCCCCTTTGTATGTTTTCTCTCTCTAATTGTGTTAAAAGGTTAGTCTAAGTCATGTTACAGTGGCCGGTCGGGTGATCATGTGGTTTGACCGTTTGAGTTGCCAGATTCTTTCGGCAGTAAAATGTAAGATGTTTGGCATCCCAATATTAATATGCAGAGCCTCTCCCCACATTTTACGAGTAGTCTTACTCCCCACACACAGCATTTTCCAGCATGAAATTGTATCATGTCACTGTATCGATTCTGTAATTGATCCTGTGAAGTGGAGGGCACCTGCACAGTAGTTTGTCATCCCTTGCCGGCAGCGCTCTTGTTTAATTGCAGGCTAAGGCCCTGGTTTTCTTGTTGCCTTTGAAGAGCCTCATTGATTTTTATACCACCCCTCATCCTTACTCTGCTCAGTTTAAGAGCAAATCCCTTATGGCGAAGTTGCTCAGAATGTAAAAGCATGAAATCTGTCCCCGCTCCTCACAGTGCTTTCAGGTGCAATCCAGACACCTTGACATTGAAGTTTAAAAAAATCCCGCTCCCCTGCTTTTTAAAAAAAAAAGAAATGGGTGCAAGAACAGAGGCGCCACTTTATTTCCTCCTGTCTGTCTCCAACAGCGTGGCTCAAGGCCAGGCTCGGTTGAGAAACACTGTTCATAATATATCCAGTAAAGTTCAAACCGCTTGCAAAGCAGCTTTCATTATGGTGAAAGCAACTGACCCTGAGAAAATATGGCAAATTCTTTGGCATTGATAATGTGTGGCAAGTTTCATGTGGGTGAAATCATAGAGGACTGATAACTATTGTAGAATTTTGGCTGAACTAAGTGTGAAATGTTCTATTAATTCAGCTGATCTCTTTTGATGTTCCCTAGTTATATGGATTTTTACTCAGAAATAAATTATTCATTTACAGTTCAATAGATTTATTAATCTGAATCCAATAATCCAAACATGAATGCAAATGCCTTAGTCAAGCTATAGCCCACTGTGTGAAAAAACCTGGCATGGGACTAAATGCAATTACATTAAGGTCCATAAAAAAACAAGAATATCCAAATTGAAATTTGATTTGCATTTCATTTGAGAAGCAGCTTATCTAACATTCATACTTTGAACAGGCCTTGAATTAGAAATGGGATCATCGGTCTCCCAAGGATAGCTACATGTAGCAGGCAGTTTATTGAATGATGTGCTACTCCCAGGTTTGGAGAGGGTGATGATACCACTGTGTAAGCACATGTCACTTTGATGTGATTGATAGGCCTTTAAAGTACCTGCCAGTGTTACACATTAAACACAGCTTTCAGGCTCACAAATCCATGCCAAAAATAAATGCCGTAAACAAAAAATAAAATAAATGTAGGGGAGTATAGGAAAAGATATAGCATAACTTAATATGTCTCTTGCTGCCTGTCTCTTTTCATTCATTATCCCTTTCTCTCCCATCACACTGTTTAAAACCACTGCACTCAATGTAAGTACAATGGGACAGGTAGGAGTGTTCATATTTCATTTGCTGCATTCCCGATAACATCTAATAATCTGGAAGCGTTGCAAAATTGGTATCTTTTTGCTCATGAATTATGAATGAGTCCCTGATTGCTTTTTTGCATAGATTAGCAATCATTTCACAGAAACCTTTCTTATAAATTATGCCAGGAGGGTTCTAACTCTTTTTTTCCCTTTGGTCTTGAGGTGACACATCTATCAGTTTTTCAAAGATCCAAACTGATCAGGTGATACTGCCTCTCTCTCCCTCTTCCGCTGTTCCTTCCCTTGCTCCCTGATTCATTTCCCTATGCCTATTATCATCAGGGGAGTAAGAGTAATTTTCTACCCACTTTTCAATTGATTTCTCGGCCGCTGAATACTTCAGCATGTGCAGTGTTATTGTGTATGGGACTGAGTGGCTTGAAGTCATAGTCAGATGCTCAAGTCGAGTAAACATTTGCTGGAGATAGGAAAGGGGAGCAACCCAAATCCTCTCATTCAAATGCTAAGGCTTCAATGACCTCCAGTTGTCCCTGAAGGTTGCCACAGCATGAGGGCTTTTGAATGGTCTGGTGGTTAGTAAAATAGATTGGTGACTAGGTCACTGAACAAAGTCCCAGGTGAGCTTTACATGCTGCTTGCGTTTCCTGTCAGGCAAATAACCTGTTTGGCATCGATGCACGCTCATTAAATGAATGTCGAGTCAAGTTTAATCTGTCACATAGAATTGCGTTCAAAGCAAAGGCAGCTCTGACCAGCTGTAGCACCTGCTTTCTCCGGTGTTTTGAAGATAAAAAAAAAAGAAAAAAAGATTTAAACTGCAAGTTAAAAACCTGTTGTTTTTCTCCGTCCACATTGTGCAGTCTTATAGTATTACAGTAGTAGTGTCTTTGTGTGTGCTTGTGTGGGTTGCATGCATAGTGTATCCTACGCTGACCCTTGGCCTTTGGCTGGCAGGCAGGCTCTGAGCCAGGGCCCCATCGAGGTCGCTGCCCTCTGCCTGACAGCCCATCACTGGCCTGTGGTGGCAGCAGGGTTTTTTCCCCCTTCGCTCCTCCTGCAGTAGATGGTGTCTGATTGGGAGCAGTGTGTGAATAGCCCTGTCACACTCGATAAGCCAGCAAGACGACCTGTGACGGGGACATATGGCATGTTTGACAGGGAGAGAGGGTGCGAATGGCACTGAATGATAAAATGGTGTTTTTCCCCCTTCGGCAATGTCATGCTTTCAGGGAAGCGTGTGGACCATGGCTCAGTCAAGCGGCTGACTCCGGCCTCCTCGTGACATCTCCTTCAAGGTCCTGGGGTTTTTCCTCGCCGCCTCGTGTCTGGACAATTCTGACACTCCCGGCCCACGCCGGGGAGCTGTAGAGCGGCTCGACGCCCGCTCCGTTAGCCTGTCAATGCGGGGAACATAATTGGATATCAGTTTAGTTTAGTAATGCAGACTGGGGAAATTCATCTTAAGAGGCTGTTCGTCTCGGTTTCCCTGGTGAAGCTGTCACCGGCTGCAGCCCACCACCACCACCACCACCCTCTACTCAGCATGTCAGACTTCTCACACCGCTGATTAATACACACGCGGTCCCATCACACAGCTCTAATTGAGGGGTTCAACCTCAGCAGCACCCTTCTATTTAAAAGGTCATGTGCGCGGGAGGAAGAGCCGAGCTGAGAAAGCGAGAGAGAGAGCGAGAGAGAGAGAGAGAGAGGCGCTATAGGTTTTTTTCTTTTTTTTTTTACAGTGTGCCTGCTGAGGATTGTTATGGAGTTTCTCCGCGTGCACCTCATCCTCCCTGTCACCCGGGTCTTGACTTCTGGTGCGGCAGCCTCAACTCCTGTCCTGTCAGGTGTCACACAGTCTGTGTTTGCGGCCGTGACAGACAGGCCGGGTGTCACGCTCAGGCTTCAGCGCACCGTCAGTCGCCGTGGCGACGGCGGTCCCCTGTGGGCCGCGGTCAGAGGGAGACAGCCGTAGCCCCGGCTCTCCCTCCCTTCCGCCTTTCCACTTCCTTCGCTACGCTCCGCTCCGTTTCCTCACCCTGCATGCCTGCCTCACAGGGGACTGTAGCAGGGGCAGACCTGTAGAGGCTGCCAGTAGGAGTACACTCCTCATTCTGTATCTGTGGCTACAACATGGCCCTTCTGCCACTTACAGTAGATTTAAGTCAGTGCATTTACTACGGCCTCGTAGTATGGTATAGTATGAAATAACTGCGGTATGGTTTTTAATGTTTTTTTTTATTGTTTTTTTTTTTCTTTCTGTGTAGTACTCGTCCTAGTCCCCCCCCCCCCCCACACA
>JAVQIZ010012445.1:0-38562 GCA_036023535.2 Galaxias brevipinnis | reverse complement strand
GCTTGAAGAATTAACTTGTCATTCACCACAAATTGTGGGAATACCTGAAATTTCCATTTAACATTTTTGTGGTGTGTAACTGATTCTGTGACGGTGATTTCAACTCAATTTGACTGTCGGGTCATTTTGACCCGAAGACAATATTTGTAACTTTTTTTGTACAGCTGACATGGAAATATGAATAAAGGCAACATTTCACTTTTTCTAATGTTGGGGTCAATCTAGGAAAAGTAATCCAATTTCAAGTTGAAAAAATATAATTTAGGTGATTTTTCTGGCGGGTCATTTTGACCCAAAGACAATATTAGTAACTTTTTTTGTACAGCTTACATGGAAATATTAATAAAGGCACCCTTTCACTTTTGCTAACGTTGGGGTCAATCTAGGAAAAGTAATACAATTTCAAGTTGAAAATATACAATTTAGGGGATTTTTCTCTGCTTTTAAACACAGCGGCGGGTCATTTTGACCCGAAGACAACAGGAGGGTTAATTATTTGGTTATGTATACCACAGCTTTTGACTAGGTACTGTGGCTCTTTCTATATACATGTTTTATAGTGCTTTATTGTCTACATTGTTAATGGGCAAATGTGACTGTTTAGAGGTTAGGGTTTTTTTTCAACAAAATGTTTCTTTCATTTCTTTTGTTTTAAATAAAGGTATTTATTTGTAATAGCTTCAAGTGATAGTGTCAATGCTACTGTTTTCGGTGGTTGTATACCGCATATGAATCAGCAAGTCACATCAAATAAAATAAAAAAAGTAATTTTAAAACAACATATTTAAAACTATGATGTAAATTTTATGAAATACATTGTTGGTATAATACCAATAAATGATGAATCATGCTTTGAGAGGCCAATATTTGAACCTAAATATTTAGTTGCAAATGAACAAGATTTCTTTATGTTCTTTTATCTCTTGACCAAGTGTGGATGTGTATGGACAGATGAGTATGGAGTTCTGTATTGACCCGATGTAGTAACCAATTAACATGTTAAAGGCAGTCAGTTCAAAAGGATTTCTGTGTTGACCTGATGGAGTAACCAATTAACATGTTAAAAGTTGTCAGTTCTTGTATAACCTTGACATCTACTCCTTCCTCTTTCAAGTTCTAAGAGGCACAATTCAGGTCATATATCACACCCAAATCAAGGCATAAAGTCTTACTGACCTGAAAGGTTATAGTGTACTTTTAGTGAACTATTCTTTTACATGTTAACCACTATGGGGAATCTTTGCATTTCTCCATGAAATAGTACATGTCAGACGGTCATCTCTGAATAATGGATACTATTTGAGTTTATCGTCAACGACATGTACATGTTCTTCATCTCAGTCAGCTTTATCCCTGGAATAACTCCCATCTTTAGACCACACCAAGGTTTATGATTCTGTGGAGATTGTCACTATATACACAATTCATTTGAATAGTTTGCTCCCATTTATGGTATTGGATTTGTAAATAGTGTGATCTTGCAAGTAAAAGTGTTTGTGTTGTATTCAATATTTAACTTTCCTAAAATAATTCTGCTTTTAGCATAATTGTTTTTTCATTCAAATGTGACCACCCTCGATTAATAATTTCATTGGAAACTGCACTCAGTTGCATATTGTTCATGTTCTAAGGAAACAACTGTTTAGTATTAGAATATGTCAAATCTGTCCCTTCACAATCGTCTTTTGATCAAAATGTCAAATGATTGTGTCATCATTTCTCATCTCCATACCCTGGTATCAACAATAAAACATATTTTTTTAAGTATTAGGTTTCAAATGATAGCACCACATTAAAAACTAAATATGTTAAATTAAAGCAAGAAATGCAAGTCTTTTAGTGATAAAATCATCAAACTCAAGAGTAACATTCACTGAGGACATTACGTTATATTTTATCCCAAAGCAGATATAAAAGCAGATATATTTTTATTAGATTAGATATTAGATTAAAAATTTTGGTGGAAAGGTTTATTGCTAGGAAAAGGTGCTCCCTTGGGTAGACAACTTGTTAAATAATACAATGGATGAATGGTTACTGCAGGTGTTGAACAACAATGTTGAAGGCCTTATAGTGTGTGTGTGTGTGTGTGTGTGTGTGTGTGACTTTATGACTGCAATTATCAAAGACAAAAAAAGGAGAAGAAATCAAGTATTGAAATTTTTTTTAACTATTCAATCTTTTGTTATACACTTGACTTAGGTAACATATGAAACCTTAACCTCTTGGTAGTATACTGCAGGTGTATATGAGTGTGTGTGTGTGTGTGTGCGTGTGCGCGTGTGTGTGCGCGTGTGCTTGTAGAAGTATATGTGTCAAAAAGCTGTTTTTGCTGGGCTCTCTCTGTTCGTTTCTCACATTGGTCTGTAGCAGACTCCTGGTCCGGTAGAACCAGAACCCAGGCCACTATGGGACAATTATGGACCTTTATGCTAACTTCAGCATTTATTTCACTGGCAGGTAATGACAATTTTATCCGTCTTTAATTAGGAATTAATAAAGTAAATTGGATGAGATTTTGTATTTTACTTTTTACATTTAAAAGCTTGGTAATTTGTAAAATATAAAGTAAAAACGCCTCATTTTTGTAAACCACAATACTGTTAAAAGTATTTTGGGAAGGTATCTCAGTGTGCCGTATTCTGAATATTTATGTGTGTATTGATAATTAATTAGACTGATTTATATTTACAAAGCATGCAACAAAACAGTACAGTTGTCTTTTGCTTTGCATTTTTATCTCCTCACTGCACACAACAAATAGATGACAACTGAGCAAGTAAATATGTTCAGTAATTAATGGTTAGTTAGATCGAAGTTACAAAACAGTTTTTAATACCTTATACCTGTCAAATTAAGTCATGGATTGGGTAAAATATTTTCCTTTTGTATGTGCATGTTGGTTTATCTTCGTCTCTGTCTTGGTTTCTACAGCCTATCTCTGCCACTGTGAACTAACATGTAAAGAAGGGCACAGCGGTCCGACCTATGAGTCCATGCAGGAGGTTTTCGACAGCAAGGCCTTTAGACCAGTAGTTAACCTTAGCAACCCCACCATTGCCAACATCTCCTTCACCCTCTATGCTGTGCTGGGGGTGGTGAGTGCAACACTTTAAACAAACATTGCTGCTTCTGAATAAATAACAAAGTAAATAAAATAATTAATAAAATAACAGCTAATACGTCATTATCTAATTATTATTTTTGTTTTCTATCAGAATGAGAAGACGCAGATTCTTACTACCTTCTTGTGGCTGAGATTGGTGAGTCATGTAAAGCGACTCTAAAACGTTAGTGGACGTGAGCATGTGGGGTGTTAAGACTTTTTCCTTTTCTGTCAATACCTTCCTCTTGTGCAGTTCTGGCACCACGAGCTCCTCATCTGGGACCCTGACGTATGTGACGGCGTCACTAGGATCTCGTTACCTGTCAGCAACCTTTGGACCCCAGACATCATCGTTTACGAGTTGTGAGTGTTCCCTCTCCATTCGTCTGACTTCACTCTAGAGCCATGTCCACGCACATCTTAACTCTTCCAAGCATCTTGCTTTAAACAATCGCCTTTTTAACTTCACCATCTCATGCTATCTTACAACCTTATCTTAATAATAGATATTTGTAAAAAAAAAAGTGCTACTATATCTCTCGACCTTTTGAAAACCCCTTTATTCCTCTCCATCTTTCAGTGTGGATGATGACGTGTCCCAGGCATGTCCCTATGTCTACGTTAACCACACCGGTCACATCCGCTGGGACAGGATGTTGCGATTGGTCTCTTCTTGCAACCTGGAAATATTCAGCTTTCCATTCGATGTGCAGAACTGCACGTTCACCTTCGGTTCCTACATGCACACCAGTAACTGCTTTTAATCATCACTCATCCAGACGGCGCGCAATTAGCCTATTTGATGTTATTTTAATCACATGCCTCTCTGTATCCCTCTCTATTTGAAATGTGTTTTCTTGTCTCTCTCTCATCTGTTCTCTGGTTCTTTTCATTAGTTAAGGATGTGAGGGTGAGTCCAGCATTGACCTTTGACGAGATGTCGGGAAACTCCATGAACTATCTGGAGGCCAGTGGGGAGTGGGAGCTTGTCAGCATACAGGGAGAGTCCTCCATCCTGAAGTTTGGCATTGACGAGTGGGACATCATCACCTTCTGGGTAATGGCTCGAGGGTGGAACAAAGTAGGGAGAGACTCACACTATGCCAAAGTAGCCTACAGTGCACATTATTCTTCTTCATTTTAATCCTGCATACACATTAAAAGATTAAACTGCCTATTTCATGACGAAACTAATATTATTTTTGTGATGTCCATGTCCAAAGTCCATGTTGTGTCCAGTCTTCACTTAGTTTACGTACTTCTATACTTCTACCACTAGGTGGTGATCAAGCGCCGTCCTGTGCTGTACGTGGTCAACCTGCTCATCCCCAGCTCCTTCCTCATGCTTATCGACATCCTGTCGTTCTACCTGCCCCCTCACAGTGTGGACCGCGCCTCCTTCAAGATGACCCTCATCTTGGGCTACACCGTCTTCCTGCTCATCATGAACGACCTGCTTCCCAGCACCGCCAATGGCACACCCATCATAGGTCAGAGGTTGTATGTGGGTAGTGAGAAGATACTGTACTGTAAGTCTTAGACAACTTAGATGATACACCTGGGCCACATTTCTGTCACACAAATAGTCCTTCATAGACCATAATTCCAGATAGAACACAAAACGATGTACAGTGTCTTGTCCAGCATCTTTCAGTTCTGCACACCCACTTGAAGAATGAGAATAATGAACAATGACCCCCAAGTGTTTCTCCTACCAGGTATCTACTTTTCAGTGTGCCTGGCCCTCATGGTGATCAGTCTGTTGGAGACGGTCATCATCACCAACGTGCTCCACAGCAACTCAATGAAATACAGAGAGGTTCCTTACTGGGTCCGGGTGGTCATCCTTAAATACATCGCCCGTCTTATCTGCTACCGCTGGCCTATCCAACTCCCCCCACCTGGACAAGCACAGCATGAGAGCGCGTCTAAAGGGCCGGAGGACAGCAAGGGACCCTGGATCATCCAACCGGTCACCCCAATGCCCGCTAAGCACACGGCTTGTGCTGGAAGTGAAATCACTCAGACACATGATCACACAGGTACGGGTTTTATTTCAGTTGCTGACGTCCGAGTTCATAATACAGTCAATTTGATCACCGGTTTAATAATAATCCTGTGTTTGTTGTGACTCGCGCCCGTCATGTCTGTGACATTCTCCCCCCTCCCCCCCAGCTTCTGTGATGACGGTGGCTGCTGTGCCCGAGCTGAAGCAGATCTGCAGCGATCTAGGCGAGCTGCGTGCCCACCTAACGTCGTTGCAGAAGGAGAACGTGTTGCAGGACCAGTGGTGCCACGTGGGCTACGTGCTGGACTTTCTACTCTTCCGCGTGTACTTGATGCTCATCAGCTGTTACGCCATGGTCATCATTTGCATGTGGTGCATCTGGATCAGGCAGTAGGGGGCGGTAGAGGTCTCAAATGAGAAATCACCATGTAGGTCGTAGGTGTACCTCGGAGCAATTTGAACTAGTCCTTTTGAATGAAGAAATGTATATGTTTAGTGAGAAGAAAGTTAACACAAAGATGTTTTTTGTTTACTTGGTGAAATAGCTTTAGTTAATGCGTGGCTTAATTCATAAGTGACTGCCTGGCAACTATTCGTGATGACTGCAAGCTGTAAGACATTTTGTGGCATTAAGGCCTCGTTCCTAGATCAATAAATATTCGTTATTTACTTTAAATAAACTTTAATCCCTCTAGTGGGAATGTTCTCCACTGCATTCTGTTGTGACCTTATGGACCATTATCTATTCCTGTTCTCATTATCCACACAGTTAATTATCACCTGACTGGACCCAGATGCCAGGTCCTGAAGTGACAAAATAATACAATGATAAACAGCTCACAAATCCCCTTTGTGTCTACATACCTAATTATTGATTCCCAAAGCACAAAAAAAAACACAAATTAACAGTCCTGACACTTTTTTTATTGTCATAATTATATAACGATAGTAAATAATAATTAAAAGGAATAAGAATAAACATTTTCTCTGTAGTGCACATAAATCTACAAACCTCCATATAACAAAATACATTTCATTTAACAAACTCAGTTGGGGAGGCTTTCGGTTGAATCAAGTAGTTATTACAGGGCAACTTTGCGAGTACAGTGTTATTTTAAAGCAGCCTTTGTCAAAATAAACGCAGTTCAGTTCTCTTGCTCTCTCAGCTGCTTAACACAAGTTATGCAAACATTGCATTAAGACATAAAGATTACCATTAAAAACAATCCTGTGAGCCAAAATGGTCAAGTGCATTTATAAAACACAATTCTACAAGATAGCGCTGAAGTCACTTGTGAGGTAGACTTTTTTTGGGAAAACAACCTCTCTCTCACCTGATAGAATTTATATGATCTGGGTTGGTTTTTGTTCATTCCCAGTGTCAATTTTGGCACATGGGAATAACAAAAGACCACAACCAAACCATCACTGGTTAACTTAAGCTTTGTCAAAAAATCCCAAATAGCTTCCCCAAATCTGAGTGCCTTGAAGGGAAAGAAATCCATTTGAAAATATTAAACAGCAGCCCAGGTAAGATGCAGTTGTAAGTCCACATTTTGAGGGTAATAAACGTAGGAAAAGCCCAGAAACAAGTGACTTGCCACCACCCCAACCAAAAAGATCAGTGCAAAAATGAAATAAATCTTGGACATTTCTCACACTTCATTAACAAATGACAAAACATTTTCTAAGTGCTTAATAAGCTTGTGCAAATCTTTGGGCACAAATGCATACAGCAGGTACAGACAAGCACACGATAGATTCCTCTTTACATACTAATGTTTCAAACTAAATATTTGTGGACACACGCAGACACAAACACACCCACGCTCAAATTAAGCAGCAGGAACATGATGCTTTCACTGCCCCTTAAAAAAAACAAAAAACACAACGGAACCCCCACCCACCCGCCCAAGTCCCATTGTTAAAATTTGAATTTGAATTCCCCATTAAGCATCATCACTGCCAATAGCCCCGAGGCACATCGGCATGGCTAAAATAACTCCAAACAAATAGGGTGGTGAATCAGTATGATACTAAAGGGAATCACTCGCATAATGAGCCCAACCTTTGAAGCAAGATAATCATATTATTGGCACAAGTGAATTTAAAGGAAAAACACGGCATAGGAATTAAATGGTTTATCAAAATCAAATCAGACCATCCTTCCAAATTACGTAAATAAAAAAATAGTTCAGCTGAGCCACTGGAGCTAATACAATTGCAAGCATAAAGCAGTAGCCAAAAACTGCACTTATATGGGAAAAGGGTGGGGTCTACGGACAGATGAGGGGTTGGCGAGGAATTAAAAGGAGAAAAGAAGAGTTTTCAGTCAATTGTTTTGTGCTCTTATTTCTCATCTATTGCCTTATCCCTTGTTTCATGTTCTTCCAGTCTAGTTCCCACCTCCTTCGTCCTCTTCCTTGTCTTCCTGTTCCTCCATGTTCTTGCGTGCCATCTTTTCCCTCCGATCTGCCAGCCTCTGGCATCGAGGGCACTCCCTACCGGTGCGGAAACAATTGCGATGGTAACACGCATTGCACTCTGAGGGCAAAACACAAACATTACAAAGGTTAATGCAAAGCAAATCTACATAGCACCAATCAAGTGGCATAAAAGTGTATCGTAAACAGGACATGGAAGTTGTTACTTTAGCTATGTTAAATGTTACATGTCAAACTATACAATGCCACTGAGGGCAAACAAGTGAAAAGATACAAAATGCAACTTTGTTTAATTCACTGGGAGAAAAAAAAAGTCGCCCCCCCCCTATTCAAACACAGGGAGGGGTTCCATGACGCTAACCGGTCCGAGAACAAATAGGAAGAAGGGTAATAATAACAAGACAACAGCCAATCAGCTTAAGACAAAAAAGGGGAGGGGTGAAATGGAAATATAAAAAGCAGAGCAGGTTAGGGCAGCACTGCACAAGGTGGTCGTTGGTTGTGAAATACACACAAGCTTGTCAGAAAGCGCTCCAGTACTACCAGTCCAGACCTGACTCCAATGCCTTCCTATGCCACAAGGTAGCAACACGGTGCCATTAAAGGCTTTGACTGAACGTTTCATGTGACGTCTGTGTTAAGCAGCTTGCACGCATTTGCATATTAGAAAGAGTACCAAAATATGTACATACAGGTGGTTGTTAATGAAGTGACAAGCAATGGAAAATTCACAAATGGTGTTTTATTTCACATTCACACAGCGATGAGTTAATGCAACTTAAATTGCTTTAGACAGACTGAATATTATGATAAAAAAACTTGTATACACCTATTCTTCTGCATTTTCACATAGCATCAATCAAGCCATAATGAACAGCATTCAACTTAAAGCTACAAACCCTAGTAAAACACAATACCCTCGTTATGCCACATCCTAACTGAAATCTGTTAACTTGACAGTTACTCTATTGTAAAAAACAATACACTTAAGGTGCCATTTCAGACCTCTAGTATTGAAGCTGGTAGCTCAGTAACCATGGACCGAAAACATTTAAAAAGATCAGTTAAGGACAGAGACTAGCTCCAGTGAAGTGATAGTAAAGTAGTCCATTTAGGGAACTAAAAACATTTGGTTGCAGGCCGTCAGCCCTAGCAGCAAATACTGCGGTGTCAGTAAGCCTTCATAGCCACTACCAGAAGAGCCTACATAGCCACCACTACCAAAAGAGTTGAACCACATGCACAGGAAAAACTTAACCAGACATGCCCGTCACCTCATGCTGCCAAAACAAACTACCTTACTTTGAACCAGTTGTGACATGCTGGGAGAGTGAATAGAAACAAGCTAAAAAAAAAAAACACCACGTTTAGAAGAAGAAGCTTAGTGTGAAAGACGTGGTGATGGGGGGGAGGGAGTACTATAGAATGTACTCAGTGCAGACCAAATCACAAAGAAAAGGATGTGAAAAGGCATCGAAATAAAAAAAAAGACAATAAAAAAAACTGAATTATTCTTGAATTTTTTTTACATATATACATATACAAATCTGATCTCTTCAACATGCAACTCTTTTAATCGCTAGAAAATCTAGACCTAAAACAAAAGTGTTGTCTGTTGAGGGGTAAGATCAAATGCATTGATATTGTGAGGTATTTGGTTTGTTAAAGCTTTATATTTACACTGAGGCTGTTTTAATCGAGAGACGGCAAGGACAACTCATTGCTTCCCTTTCTCTAACTTCCCAAATCACAGCCCTTGTTTCGTCTTTTCTCCAACGTTCTGTCTTCCTGTTCTTTGCAGTAAACAACTTTGTTCACTTCCCTTATAAAGCTCATTGTCCTGTTCTGACCCTCCCTCTTTAAAACCCTCTGTCTCATGTGTCTACCTCAAACTCCTTCTCCCCTTTCACCTTCATTCTTTTACTCTTGGTTAGTCTTACAGCTTTCCGACTTTTGCGAGTTCTCCAGTTAGAAGAGTTGTCTCTTACTGGGCCTGTATTCCTTTCTGTGATATCTATCTGTCCGTCCTCTCCACTTTGATCGCACTCTTTCTTTCTTAAATTTGTTGTAGAAAACATACTGGACAGCCTGGGTGGCCTCAACAAGTTAATGAGGCTTTGCTTTTCTTTTTCTGTTACTATGTCACCTTCTTTTCCTTCATTCTCCGTACTATCTCGGACCTCCATCCTCTTAAAGGACAGCTTTTTTTCTACATTCTCAATCTCCTCTGCTCTCTTTGAGAGCTCTCTTTTGCCTTCATCCTCCTCTTCTCCTTTTGAGAAAGCATTGGCTGGACTACCAACTCTGTGAGGAACTTTCAGTCCGTCCCGCTCTTTGGTGCTAAAGAATGTCGTACTTAACTTGGCTATGTTGAGAACACCTAATACATTTGCCTTTTCACTCCTTGTCTTACGCTCTCTGCTCTCCTCGCTCTCTTTTCTTTCACTGTCTTCTACCTCCTCGCTTACTCCACCTCCATTTCCACCTGACCTCTCTACCCCTGTCGCTTTCCTTTTGAAAAGGCGTTTGACTAGTCTTCTATGCTTGACTGCTTCAAATGTCATCCTACTGGCTGCATTCTTTTGCTTCCCCTCAACAGGATCTTTCCCTGCCTCTCCTCTCTCCGCTTCGGCTGAACCTTTGTCTGGTTCTCCTATTTCCTCACTACTCGGTCCCTCAACTTCCTCATCTAACTCTTCTCCACCTTCTCCCTCCCTCTTGTCTACAGAGAGGGCCCTGGCTAGCCTACGGACTTTGAGGAACTTCCAGTCTTTCCACGAGTGAGAGACAGGGGCAGAGACTCGCTGGACAGTCAGGCCTCCCAACAGTGGATGGGGCTCACCTTCGCAGGGCTGGCTTTTGTTCAGCTCGAACGGGAAGATGATGTCTTTATCGTTGCCACATAATTCGCACACCCAGCCTTTGGCTTGGCACAACTGGTGAAGGTAGAATGTTAGGAAATAGTTTGGTTACTAGAACGTGATCGACAACCATCATTTTACGTATTATTTGCATCTAAAGGTTTGACTTCTTATCACAAGGATTGACATAGTAGGACACACTCTTAGTAAGATGAATAGGCTTATATACAATCCTATATATCAATAGAATGTACAAGGGTAGCTTCTGTATTCTTACCACACATCCAGCAACGTGTGCAGTACCATGTTTCAGCAGCTCTTTCATCTTGGGGGCAAGTTCACCATTGCGCACTGCGCTGAGGTCGTTAAGGGAGAAAAGATGCAGATCCTCTGTCAGGTGACCTGGTAAGTTGTCAAACTGGTCCAAGACTCTGCAAGTCAAACACACAGAGAAACATAAGAAAAGGTACAGTGACGACAGCTGTTGTAACAGGAGGATTTCTTTTCATACCAGTGATGCTATTCATTGTTGGAGGGACGCTTAAACGTGCACTTACATAAAGCACACGTGCGCTTACATAAAGCACACGTGCGCACACTGTTACCCTTTAAACACACACTTACTCTTTAGACAAGCGACAGGTCTTGAAGAGATTTTTCATGTGGAACAGTTGGACCCTCAGAACCTTAAGAAAAAAACATCAACAGGCTTATCCAAGAAGAGTGACTTAAATAGACAATATGAAATACAATTTTAAAAATGCATAACTGTTGAATCATTTGGTGTTACTTTTACCCTGTGCATTCCTTCATACAGTGGAACTCACCCTGACGGTTTCTAGTGCTTTGTTCTTTTTGTAGAGGCCAGTGTTGATGTCATTGGGGTTGAACAGGGGGTCTCCGGCGATCTTGGCCAGTAGGTCCCGGGCAAAGTTGCTGACATAATACTTGCTGAAGTCCCACTTCCTCAGCACGCGACCGGGTACCACAGCCTGAGCGTTCTCATGGCAACACTGGCAGAAGTAGCGGCCCAGGTACTCGCAGTAGCGCAGTCGCTTGATGTAGTCTGTGACGAAGAGCAGGGAGGGGGGGTAAGGACAGACGGCTTTGGCACAGAATGGGTGAGGGGTCTTATCTCGTGTTGGTGTATGTGGTAGTTAAGTACCTGGGTCAATGCGGGTCCCACAGCCTGCACAGCGGTAGTTCTGTTTGGCCACCACTATCTTCCTCCTGAGGCACAGAAAGAGAAAATGGTAGAAATAATGGGAGGAAGACATAGGGCACATCCTAACTGACAAATCACCAGACCAAGTATATCCTCGAGGAAGGAACGGCCCCAATCTTGAGTGACTCACTTGGGGGCGGGATGAATGTTGAAGATGATCTGTGGTCGAGGAGGGGCCCATTCCAGGTTCCCTCGAACCCGAATCCTGAGTTTGTAGATGTCTGCATGCTCCCCATCGTCAGGGGAGATGGGTAGCGAGTCAGGAATGGGCAGAAGCTGGGGAGGAAAAATAGATTTTGTTGAAAGCCAAAGCACAGGTGCCTTGATATATGGAGTTTCATTAAGTTTTTCTGCAGTGTATGTGCTACCTTTTGTGGGGCATCATGCTCTGGGACTAGCCAATCCAGCTCTGAGGCTGCTGGGAGTTGCATGCCCTCAAACTGCCTGAGTAGTCCCATGGCCACTGACTCTGCAGAGTTGGACTGGAAAGTTGAGGGAGAGCTGGAAAAAAAATACATAAACGTATGAAATAATACATATAAACAAGTTTAAAATACCACTACACCTGATGGCATTGTCCTTTTGTTGCTTGGATAAGAAGTTGCAGTGTTAAGCGTATCAATGCAATATGCAGAATCAGTACTTACATAGATGCTGAGCTAAGGAATGACTTGCCACTGGAAGAAACGCAGCGTTTGATATCTGCATCTAAACAAAACAAAGGTCGATAGAGAAAGCAATATCTTGAAATGCCATCCATGAGCTAACGTTATATTTCTAAATGTTCCATTTAATACTTTGCAAAGAATCTGATCACTTTTGGGAAAAGTTATTTCACAAAATGCTATTTGGGAAAAGGTACTAGAGAGTACATGTGTGGCAAGGACATCATAGGAAGTAACAACCATATACGGATTCATGCTAAGGTGATAGCAACTTGTCAAACAACTGCACCTAGTTCCGTGTCTATTTTCTAGTGGGGAATTAAGAATTGGTTTAGAAATGGAAAATGGAAAACCTCTCTGGGGATATTTGGAGCAACTACAAGCTAAAGAGCTAGCTTAACAAGTTAGTTTGGCAGTTTGGCGGTGAGGGTCAATAACATAAGTGCTCTCTGTTGTCTTTCAGGTGCTGCTGTGATTCCCTTATATATCAAAATAGATGAAGCCGTTCTTCAGAGAAATATTGTAGAGATTATTATTGAAACACATGCCACACATGTACTTAGTGACGGTACAATAATGGAAGGAAGGAAGCAACACTATGAGAGGTTCGCTCTACTGCAGAGAAAGGACCTAGAAACACTGTTGACAGACAGGGAATAAAGAACTACACTTCTAGGACAAAATTGACGATGTTTATAGTTTGGCCCATACATCGGAAATGCCATCTGCACTCCCACGTCATTTGCATGGGGCGCACTGGGGAAAAAGTGAATGAATTAATAAATTATGAATGAATGAATGAAAGCGTGAGTGAATTAAGGGATTCATGGATTAAGGAATGAGTTAGTGAGTGAGCAAATTGACAGTAATAAGAGCTAATAGCTGAAAGCGTTAAGCGTTAGAGCAGTATAAACCACACATTGCTGCCTACCAACCCACAAGGCAAGTCATTACGCGTAGAGACACAAACATCCCAACACTGAAAACAAGCAACAAGCACCAAAAAGAGGCAAGCGCACAAGTCAGCCTACGCCAGGATCTGGCTGGATTCCAATCGGAAAATGTTCTTTCACGCCTCCTTGCCAACACAACTTCCCACAATGGGATGACTACAAAAATATGAAAGCTACATACATTATATAAAAGACATTCAGAAGTTCTTAAACTTGACCGATTTCTCTGTTTGGAATCCAGCCAATTTCCCCTTTCCCGGTAAAAGCCTGCAGCAGTAGCCATTCCCTCATGAGCTCCCACTAGCCTCCCTAGCCCTGAGAACCCACCCAAAACAGGTACCTGAGAAGAGGGAGGCGAGCGACAGGGAGAGGCCGCTCTGAGACACCGCCATCAGGGACTGGCCCTCACAGCCATCTGAGAGACGGAGAGTACACTCAGCATGGCCAACACATACACACACACACACACACACACACATCTCTGTACCCAGGCCAGGCCACACAAACAGTGCAACACACTGTACCAAATACACACAACGCAACACAAGTTCACGCACCAGAACCCACGGGCCATGCTGTTAATGAGCACAGAAGTGCAAAATTAAAGTGTTTTTTCCCTTTCATTGTTAGGATCCATTGTAGCTGGCGGACAACCCTTACTTAAATGTGTTGTAAACGGTCTTCAAGCATTCGGAACATGATCAAAATCATAACCTATCACATCAAGTAACCCAAGCTGAACTTTATTCCTCTTTCATTGTCAAATGAAATAAACCGTTTACTTTCATTAAGATTACACCTGTCCAAAGTACAAGGCTCTACAGTAAAATGTGAAAGGTTTCCAGCTCAGTTTGCGAGATGGGGAAAATGGTCATTAGGTGTGAGTATAAATTATGATCGAAGTATGATTTAAATGCAAATAAAAATAATTAAACAATGCAAGTCTCGGCCCTCCCCATGGTTAAATTGGGGGGAATCGCTATTAGGTTGGAGTGTGATTATGCTTAAAGTACGATTAACATAAAAAGTACAGAATAAACAATGAAAATCCCTGCCCTTCCTTCTCCAACTGGGTAAATCACTCATCCCCCTCTTTACCTCTCAGCTCGCACTCCTCCACTTCTTCAGCCGAGCCCGAGTCCGAGAGTCCTTGGAGGGAATCCTGGGAGCTCCTCCGAGAGCCCCCACTGTCTGTCGAATGGAACACTAAGGGGGGTAGGGAGGGAGTGAATGAACCGGTGTGAATGAAAGAGAGAGAGGATTAAACATAATAAATAGGTGTACTATGACGTTTTAGGGACACCAAAGGTGTGTCTGAGTGCTACTGCAACATTGGCGTTCTATGTTAAGGCAATACACCTGCAAGACGTGAGGCTCAAAATGACCAAACTCACAGTGCTGGGAGGATGTGCATGGCGGCAGGCGACTCCGGCGGATCTGCTGTCTGCGTAAGCGGATCTTCTGCTTGAGCTGCTGGATCTCGCTGTCGCTGTCGTCACCCTCCTCCTCTCCCTCCTCCGCTCGCCTGCGCAGGTTACACTTCATCAGCTCGATGGCGGCAATGAGGGACTCTGAGATACTGAAGTGGGCATTCTCCTGAGAAGTAGAATACAAACGCATTAACAAAATATTGTGGTAATAAAAAGCACTGTATTACACGGTTTACAAACTGACAAAAATAGGGGGAAAAAAACAACGAGTATTTTAGGCCTATGAGCCACAACAAAAATAATACTATTAGTTGTATTAACATTATTAAAATTATATATTAGCAGGCCATTCCAAACACAAGTATCCATTCATATGAAAACCACGACTTAAGGAAGCTTAATACAACTTCCATTCCTGTACTACCAGATCACCTTTTCGAGGTCGGCACAGCTGCCAAAGTCCTGCTCTGACAGGTAGCTGATAAGGCTTTGGCCCTCTGATGGCTTACGGAACATCCCATCTGGAACATCGCTGTATTGGGAGCCATCTAACCCAGGAACACAAACGCAGAAAGACCAGTGATCGCAACAAGCAGACACATAAAAGATGGGGCAAAAGTAAATGGGAGGACAGACATCTACAATTGGAGGGGAACTGCTTCAAAAAAGGGTCCAGATGAGTTGAGGTCTGCAGGTTGACACAAATACTTACTGGACTCCATGTACATGGAGCTGGGGGTGCTGCCACCACTGCTCTGGGCGGAGAAAGAGCGGTAGTCATTCCTACAGCAAGCATCACCAACTGATGATTCTGAGACATACAAACAGAGGAGTTTATATGCCATCGAAATGATTTGAGTCACTGATATCTGACCCTCTATAATTCAAGGGGAACATGGTGGACAACTGCGTGGATGCCCCCCTCAAAGGAAACTCTTAAAACAATTGATTAACTACTGAATTGACATTCTTAAGAACCAGACAGATTTTAACCCAATACACAATAAATTTTGCTCTGTGGCTTTGGGTGAAATAAGGCAAAGGGACAATATCAAACATGGAAAGTTACCATGCCATGGCTATGATACATTCAATGAATGACCATACAACATCATAACTATACAGCATGCATTATAAACCGCCATAACATATCAATAATCGCAGAAGATGCAATGCCCTCTCTGCAGTGTATATCCTCGATCTAACCCCTGGAAAAAAAAACACAACAGCAAACGGAAACCGAAAGGTCAACAGCACAAATGAGGTCGCGGAGGCCATCTCAAAGACGAGGGGAGGACATATGACCATGCAGAGAAAGGGGGAAATACGAGAGATGTAGCACAGTAAAGCTACACCGCCAACCTGCTACTGGATCCTCAATTATTATGGTGATTTTCCTTTGGCCCCCTCCTTCCCGCGAAAGACAAAAGCAAGAGAAACAGAGAGAGAGAGATAAGGATAAATTGAGAGAGAGATTGTTACCCTCTGAAAAGAGAGGCTGGCAGAGCAAACCAGACAAACAGTGGGTACAGGGAAAAGATTTTGTCAGAGTAACACAGAAAGCTCTCACGTAGCCAGACAGGTGTGATTCACCCCACACCTCAGAATATGCAAATAAACTTTACCAACTTTTGACAGAGTAACACAGAAAGCTCTCACATAGCCAAACAGGTGTGATTCACCCCACACCTCAGAATATGCAAATAAACTTTACCAACACACACAAACACACCCACCCTCACTAACAATATCATAACATACTTCCACTTTCACACTCTCCCTTCATGGCTTAAAGCATCCATGAAAATGCACTTACCATGCCTGTGTTTGTGATTGACCCCGGTGTCAGAGTGTGAGCGAGTGTGAACCCTCGTCCCCCGACTGGATCCCCTTTGACCTTCTGAGTAGGAGGAGCGTCTATTGGGAGGAGGACCCATGGCCAGTGAGCTCTGTCCGGTGGGAGAGACCTGGAGCTTTCCCTGCTCGCTGCCGGGCGACGAGCTCCGGGACTCACGGCGTTTACCTTGGCCTAAGTTGCCAATGGCCAGGTACTCGGGACCGTCGTCATAGTCCCCCTCTCCAGAGTCCACCCCTTCAGGATGAGGGGGAGCCGGTGAGGGGGGCTCTAAGGAGATGCATGGGACGGCGGAGGGGCCGGTAGGGGGGGTGACACCCTGCTCGTTCTCCCTGGTACCTGACCCATACACCCAAGGAGCTCCCAGAGAGTAGGCTGGAGAGATCGCATCTGTAAAAAGGGGAACATAACACAGGAAGACAATCAGGTTCCACAGATTCAAATGACACGCTTTGGGGGAAATGATCATGATCGACATGTATTTAACTGATGACTTACTGTCGTGGTCGCGGAAGCAGTTTGTAACATTAAGAAAGTTAACATTAACACAAGTAATTTATTAAGAAGAAATAATAACAACCAAAAATAAAACATTTGTTCATTTCTATACAACACTATTAGAGTATCCCAAGTATATTCTCTAATTAGACATGATGTCCATAAACAGTCAAGCTTGTGTTTGGCCAGTCAGAGAGTCTATTCACAAGCAGACTGACCCATTCAAGACAGACAAGCCCCTCTCTCTTTGGCTCACCCTTCCTGTCTTCCAATTTCTAAAAAGATAAGATTCTGCATCTCTCTTGTCTTGCCTCTTCCCTCACACAATATCAAGATCTCACATTCGGTTGACTCTTAAAACTCTGGTGAGTGAATCATATGGCGCTTCTATCGTGTCCCTGAAAGCTCCCTGATGGCACCACCCCTCGCCGACTGACCTGTGGGTGTGCCAATGCTGCTCTCCGACGTGGCTGGTGTTGAGGGGCTAGTGGAACCGCTGGAGGTCGGTCTCTGTGGTAGAGAACAGTGGGAGGCTGTGAGCCTGCGATTCAGCGGCTCTCCTCTAGAGGGCTTCTGTGGCGTCCTCCAGTCCCCTGGGGCTCCAGATATAACGCACAGACTCTGGCTCTTCAGCAGGCCTAAGCATGAGGACGCCCTGAGTGGTGACAGCTGAAACGGGAAAAGACCTTGACACACTTTGCACATTTCCTGACATGTACCATCTTTGTTTGTGTGTGCGACACTCACTCCGACGGTGTCTACAAGGGCCAGCAATCGAGGGTTGTTCTGTTCTACAGCCTCCAAACACTGGAACATGGCCGTCACATGGGCTTGACTCAGGAGAAAAGCCTCCTCTAGGGAAGAGAGAAAAATAAAAACGTGTATAGGACGAAAGGTAACAAGATACAAAAATGTATTTCTTGAGATTCCTACAAGTGTGCACCCCAAAACTCAACAAACGTACCATTGTAGTACTTCCGTGTGTGAGTCTGGTGCTTGAGCAGGGGCCGGATTTGGGCAGACAACATGTGAATCTGGAGGCTGTACAGCAGCCACCGCTCAGCCTTGTGGCTCTCTCCTGCACTCTGTATCCCACTGGTTAACACTGGCTCCAACTTACTGAACTGCATTTACAGCAAGGATGGGTGGGAAAGAAATGACAGGCAGTAAAACACCAGATATGATAAAGAAGGGAAAGGCGTGAAGGAGGGAACTAAGGTTTACGGGATAGGCCAAGGACAGAGAAAAACACTAGGCCCGACTAGACCATGTATAGAAGGAGAGAATCACTTTTTACTATGTTACCCCATAATCTGTGAGAAGCATTGAGCACTTTCTACGATAAGAGTGCAGTGTTAATAAAGTTTCAAAGTTGTGGGCATGTGTTTTTATTCATGTTGTCAAGTGGGAAACAAACTGTGCCTTACCTGTTCTACATGAGAGGCCAGGTCAGGGATGATGTAGCGTACACACCATACAAAAGGCCAGTAGTCTCTCTGTTTGTAGTAAACCTGTAGCACAAAACAAACATATGAAAAAGGAATTGTCCTAGTAGTTGAGGATAAGGCCACGGTGAGTGGGTGACAAAATGTAACCGCTGTGTTTACAAGTCTCCATTGTTAATAAAAAGTTTGCAAATTACTTACAGCAAGTTCGTTATTAAGTTTAGAACTAAACTGTAGATGGGGAAACTGTATTATACTTTGTTAAGCTGCAAGCTAAACTAGAGTAAACGTTCATATCAGGGTCGCAGGGCGGCAGAGTATTTACCTGTTCATATTTGAGTCCATGGCTGAGGATATTGTTCATGTCCTTGTGTAGTCGCTGCAGGCCCCCATATCGAGACCACACATTGGGGTTGTTGGTAGAAACCAGCCCCTCCACTGTGGTCTTTAGGCTAGACAGGAGCTTCCAATGTTCTCGTCTAAAGTGATAAAATGAGAAGACAAATGATAGAGATTTTTTTTTCTTAGACACTAACAAAACATAAAATTGCCTCTTTGTGCAATATGGCTGTGCAAATGACTACAAAATAACCAAGAGAACTTGTAAGTCTACAGCGGAATTTTACACTTGGCAAGACAACTCAGAGCAAAGCAGTCTCTGTTGCATACAAAGCATATTAAAAGTTGCAAATAAATTGTAGAACCTTTTCTTCAGAGGTAAACCATGTTGGCCTCTTATACCAACTCTCCGGCTTGCAAAGCACAAGCTCATATCCAGCACTTCCCTATGTTTCTTAGAGTCAGCATTCAGCAGTGAGTTCAGCAGTAAAACTCAATGGTAAAAACAAAAACACTGCACACTGCATTTTAACGCTCCTAGGTTTTCGGGTTTTTTATCTACTACAATCAGCTTACTACTTCAGCACCTCCTTACTGATTTGAAAATAATTCAACTGTCTGGCATCCACCACAAAGACCCATTTAGCACAGCTGAATTCTCATGACAGTTTGTTACTTGAAACTCCCTGAAGTCAGTGGCCAGATGATGCAGAAAATATAGAGGAGTCACAAATAGGCCATGTGTTAACAATGTTACGGTCATTGCCATTAGAGGTGGAGAAGCTGTAGCCACTAACCAGCATCACGAGATTCCCTTTCCAGTCTAATCAAAACACATCGCCCAGTTTGCTTGATCAACACCATATTCTTTTTTGTGTTCACTTTAGGGAACAAGAGGTATACAAGTCAGCCTGAATGTGATGGGTCAAGGTGGCACGGTCGGAGGAGTTATATTCCACAAGGTCTAAACTCGTGGAAATGGTTAGGCCTAAAAGGCTGAAGATTAACGTGTCAACTTTTGCATACGCGTGTCGTGTGTGTATGTGTCGACTAAAGGCAGTATTCTTTCTGAACCAACAATGATGCGCACAGCGTGCTTCTTAGACCTACACTTAATTTAAACAGATGTGCAGTTACTATTAAAAAAACATTTATCAAGGTTTGTTTTAGATAAAACAGACTACTGAAACTAAACAAGTGGCAGTAGACATGGATCTAGATTTAATCATTTCTATAATACGATATTTTGACAATTTGAACATTTTCAATAAAAGCGATGTCAATCGATAGCTAACGATCGTAACTAGCTTTAGCTCCCACATGTAATGTTAGCTAATTAGCTACCGATACTAATTTATAATGTTTCAAACTTAAATATAACGTTAGCTAATCGCATAACGTTTTGCTAGCATATTAACCCAAAATAGCCAGCTGAATTAAGCATTTAACCTGCTGCTAACTTTGGGTTAGCCCGCAATTCAATTGTTTTGCCGGCTGGTTTTGTGAATGTTTTAAGTTAGTATTTATTGACTAGCTATCAATCTTTCGAGGAAGTGAGAAGTTATTTTGTATTTATATGATTGCAGACATTCTAAGAAGAAGGAAATACAATTCTGATGGTGTCTGAAATCTGCAAATGAAGCCAACCTGTGTGGGCTAGGTAACCTGGGCTAGTTGCAAAAAGCTAACGGCGTAGCCTAGGAGTGGCAGTAATACTCTGCAAGCTAGCTACTACGTCGTTAGCATGTTAGCCAACTCTCGCGGTACAAGCTAACGTTTGCCAGCTAGCTAGATATAGCATTTACGTTACCTGCGTTCCTCGGCTTCTCCCTCCGAAGTGATCTCCATATCTTTAGGGTGGAACCTGTTAACTTTCCAACTCAATTCCCCCTAAATTCCCTCCACAATATCACAGATCCTCGAATGAATCACTCATTATGGTCAACATTTGTAGTTCAGCTGGCTAAAGCTACACTGTGTACAAGCCAGGGCTGTCAGTGTCAAAATTCGCAGGGAGTCAAAACAGAGGCGCATGACTTGGCTATCATCAAGTGGGCGGGGTAAGTGGTGGTGAGCCTTCTGTAAATTAGCTTGAGTAATCCATTTCTAGAGAAAGAGTGTATTGTTTGTACAAATAGTTAGAACACGTGTACATTTTTTTTATTTTTTTTGAAAATCACTCGCATTGTATGGGGCATTTGCCAAGTTTGTGTTCAAACTATAAATAAAGATTATGGCAAAAGCAAGCTTGATTTTTAAATTACGTGTTTGAGTTGAATGTGTATGTGTGTGTGTGTGTTTCCTTTGGACCTGGAATAATTCCAATCCTAGATATGATTTTAGACGAAACAATGTACGTTCAATTTCTCACGATTATGCCTTTTACTATAGTTTAACAGCTTTTGAGTTTGGAAATTGTTGATTGCCTGAGAAGAGTACTTGCAAATGTTAAATGAGATACGACTATAAAAACAGTCACCGCAAGTAGACCTACTAGAATTAAAATTGTATTATGTACGCAAAATAACAAATTTAAATTCTGCCATCTGCTGGTAAAGAGGGGTACTGCCTTCATCTTCACTCAACCCGATTACCCACATCTTCCACATACTCAGGCCTTTTTAGGATTCGATGCTTTTTGGGGATAGACGTGGAATTGTACATTACTTCCCTCTCATCCTGGTGGAGTTGGTCAATCTTGACAGCTATTGAACTAAAAAGAATGGCTGTACACAGATACGTTTCCAAACGTTTCAAAGGTTGTTTATTATTAGATGAATACAATTTCATTTAAGGAATAGAGGGGAGTACAAATCCACTCTTACTTTATGAAGAAACAAGCATACTGTTTCTCATTTAATGTTTCACAAGTCTTACAGGTAGACCTTCAACGATGAATGGGTAGTCATTGTTCTTGCCCAATTCCAACAGACAGGTAAAGGCAGCTACACACGCATACATACTTTAAATGCCTAAAGCACCCTGTCGAGTGTGAATAGGGTGTCACAAAATTAGCTGGTTTTGATTTGTGGGACTGGCTCACAGAAACTAGGTTAATGTCTGTAAAGAATTGTGTTAGTATTTCATCATTGAGTAAACACAGGGTTATTTTTCTTCCGTTTTGACATATTGGGCAAATAATTGATTGCTGGAATTTTCATTTCAAGAAACATGAGTCATGTGAAACTTGAAATAACTACTTCGTAACAAAACTGTTACGTTCATACATGTATAGGTGACTCAAGCAGTGGTGGTTCAATGTACAAGTATTTCCGTCGTTGGGTAATTTACAGTGAAAAGTAGGCCCATCTAATTTGTCCTGTTTACTAAAGAAGTCAGTAACTACGATATGCATTCATAATACTGCTTTTTGATGGCATGATTAAAGGATTCTTTAAGATTAAACACTAAAGTGCACAACTTTGGTATGTTTTGGCAAACTATTTGTCAATATATCTATTTTTTTAATTCCTAAATCAAGTTTATCAAAGTTATAGCTGTCAGACATTACATTTGCCAAACCCACCACTGAAATAAAAATACAATTAACAGTGTGACATTCTTAATAAAACAGTAATTTATTTTTGACTGAAAACTAAAATCATCATAACAGCACATTACAAGGGCATCGTTAAGATATTTTCTCCAAGGCTCAGTGATCACGTTCATACAGTACACTTAACATGTACACGGCATCTCCTTCAAACAAAAACTAAAGCAAGAAAAGAAAACCCCGGCTGCCAAGTGAAATTAAAGTTCATTCATAGAAAGTAAATGATTGTACAATGACAGACCATTTGGTTGGTTCGAAGCCAAAAAGAGTGAACCAAGTCGCATCAACAAGAGGCGATGGTACAAGAGGCACAGAAAAATGTCATTCAGAAAAGACATACCATACTATGAATACAGAATTTATTGGGTTGCAATTTAAGTTTTAGAAATGTACACCAGTTTTCTTTTCAAATATCATTGTTTAGATGAGGTTTCTTTTGAGCAAAGTTGTGTTGGTACACTACAATCAGATTTCTAAATATTGCAATCATTAAACACATTAAAATATTGCAATGTAACATTACCTTTTGTCTGCATATGAAACAAGACAGCAACTTACATTAACAAGAAAAGATGGCTCACTTCATTTTCTTACTAGTGTGCGCTATATTTCTAACATCACTTTCTTCCTCACCACCTCCTCTTTCTCAGTCCCTTACTCTTTGCTGATTTACCATCGTTTAAACGTACTTTACATTACAATAATAAGAGTGCTGGATACAAACATGAGGTAAGAAAGTGGTTTGATTATAGATCATGCAGCACATGCTAAACAGCAGGAAAAAAATGAAGTGAAGGAAGATGTAAAAAATTATATTGCGTATGCATTTAAAAAAGAAAAAAAAAAAGAAAAGAAAAGACTTTTACACAGCTTCGCATCTTTGGTTACAAAGTAGGTTTAACATTTCACAGCTTTTCACCCCCAGCCCAAAAAATATATGCACAAGTAGAACTCTAAAAGGTTGGGGAAGTATGGCAATCTGTTTCCATTCCTGACAAAAAAAACTACAGCAAAATAAATCAACGGTTTTCTTCATCAAAATGTCCCAAAAGATTTAAAGATTTTAAATCTCAAGAACAGGCATTCTCCCATACAAATCTTTCTTGCTTGTAATACTTTATACTCTTTACAAAATGTACATTCAACCTAGATTCAGATTTCAAATGTAATTGAACTGCCTTTAGTGTTTGCATTATGCCATGAGAACATTGCTTTTTAAGGTGGAACCTATTACCTATAAGGGATCTACCAAATGAATACCTGACCGATAATCTAACAGACCAAACAACCAAAGACAAAATGGATAATAGTTCAATAATAGAAGTATCTGTGACATTGTTCATTTACGTTATGAAAATAGCAGCCCTGAAATAAATAAATGCGAACAGTAAAACCGAACTAATGAAGTTATTTTGAATCATATCAAAGTATGGTGGCTCTGGGATAACTATACTCATTCTTCTTCTTGCAGCATAAACCAAGCAGAGGTTAAGGATTTCCCATTCTAGATACACAAATCCTCTCCTTTTCTCTACATCTAGACTACTACTTCCCCTCTTCAATTTCCACTAGCCAACCACAGCCAAAAGGTGGGGAGGAGTGGGAGCACAGTCTAAGGCTCATCTAGATATTTTAAAGGAACCCCCATTCCCCTGTTCTTCAGCTCCTTTGACAACCAACTGCCCGCCCCCCTCCCCCCACCACCAAATTGAGCTCCGAGTGCCCAACAACCCAGTCCTGCGCAACCATGAGGCACAATCTCCACCGCACTCTCCTTTGGCTCCTTTCCCCACTGCCTAGCGTGGGGTGTCCAGCCAAGACAGCTCTCATAGGAAGATGATTGTCTAATACTGGGAAGGCCTGACAGCAGCGCGCAAACTGAAGCATGGCTCTTCACACAAGTTGCAGACAGGATAGCAAACAAGGCCCACTTTTTGTTTACGCAAAACAAAACAAACGCTGATTGAGCTTTTTGATAAGTAGCTGAGGGGGTGAGTTGCTTGTTTTGCGGCGTCTACTCCTCTCACGTCTGCGGGAGACGTGTGTGCAGGGCAGAACGTCACACGGAGGTGACATTGGGTTGTTGAGGGGCACTCTGACCCCCTTCTTGCTGAGCTGGTGGGGTGTTGGTGGGCTGCTGCTGGGGCGGAGATGTGCTGCCAACAGGGCTGTTCTGGGCCGATAACTGGGTGAGCTGTTCTGTGTTGGCCAGGGACTTGAGAACAGCGTTCTCCCGCTCCAGCATAGAGTTTCTCTCATACAGCTCCTTGATCTGCTCCTTCAACACCTCCACTTCCTCTCGCACGGCATACATCAGGTGGCTTTTTACCAAGTCCTGAGGGAGAGGAGCAAGAAAAAAAGCTCAGGTCCCATCTTCACAGTATCAACTTATGTCACATAGGCCATATTAGCATTAACTGACTTTGTATAAACATTCAGTACTTTGGCAGTCTTAAGTTATTGCGCATAACACAATTTAAGTAACAGTAAGATGAACTCACCATTGCCTGTTCTATCTTGTTGTCGATAGCTACAACACTGGCACCAGATGCGCTGTGGAAACAATCAAGAAATACATATGTTACCAAACAAACTTCCTTTTAGGCATCATAAATAATACCACTTTTACAGACAGTTTGAACAAAAATGACAAAAATGGCACGAGCCTTTAACCGTTGTCTATAACAGTATGACAGGATAAGATGCAGTTTCAAGTCAAAGCATGTCAAACGTGACCACACAGAATTTCTCAGGTATTCAACATAGCATTCCTGTGTAATAAAACAAAAACTAAAGTTCCAACTCCAAACTTCAGGGATAAACTGGATATGTGTCAAATCACCATTTCAAAAGCACTCTTCAAAGTGAGTCCCCTGTAAATTCTCGTTTTAGGGATGTAATATATGTACTGGCACTCTTACAACGCACAATTGGGGAAAGACCTGGGGAATAAAGGTCTGCGGTGAAGGATGTCCAGCAAAATGTTGTTCACTCCACTGAGCATGACCCCATCGTGTGGAAGACATTATGAGGATATGCACTGCACTAAACCGACCTACACAATGCAGCATACAACTCTGATAGGCCCAGCAGCCGCTTCGGCACATCATGTAGATCTACCTAATATTAGGCAAATATTATTTAAACTAAGGCAAAACGGGCAAATCCAGATCCAGTGAAAATTGATCATTGGGATCGAAATAATTGTGGGATCAAAATGATAAGCATCCTTTAATTTATAAATGCATTACATAAACAACTCATAACTAACAATTCCGCATTCAAATCGTAAGATACAATACAATTTTCTACCGTTTTCGGGAGTAAAATCTCAAAAAAAAAAGTAAACGCTAATTTAGTCAATCTCAGGAAGAAATTTTACTCGCCATAACCCAACACGGATGAGAAATGTTGAACTCTTCTAAAAAACACAATATCTTACTCACACCGTCTAGTGTTCGAGGTCCTGCTTAAACAAGATAACAGAAAGTAATTAAAACTGTCGATTTATTCCCGAAAGGAGGTTTTTGTTCTTTTTTAAGTAGAAGACTCACGATGTCCCTTTTGCAACACCGCCCTTCGAATACGGCTAGACAAAGGGGCTCGCGCTTCTCGCCACTAGAAGGTGCTCTGCCTGTCAAGAGGCGCACTAATGACAAAACTAAGTTGAACAGATACGTGTAAATCTGAATTAAATTTGTGCTTGATGTGATAAATTATCATCTGTTTGAGGTTACAGGCTAAAAATAGACAACAGAACAGCAGCGGACACTTTTCAAGCATATTATGGGCATATTCCATTAAAAAGCTTAATAACTGTTTAAAATGTAAGACAGAATAAACCGACCTACTAATAAATGTTTCTTAAAGGTATAACAAATTAAAAATATATATGTTACCCTGTATTCTGTCTTGACATAACGTGATAATATGTAAGTGTGAGTGCGTTCAGAAGACCACCCCCCAGTATGTCCTTTGGGAGACGCCAGGCTACGTGCCAACACGCAGGTCTTCATAGCAAGACGTGCGGGAGCCCACGTTACAATCATTAGAACCAACTCCCCAAAAAATTCCAACAAATTATAAGCGACCATTATATCAATGACAATATGGAATCTACCGATAGCCTGAAATGTAAAAAGTACACTGCGAGCGGCAGATTAATCCAATATAAGAAAGGCCTATCAATAGCCCTGCATTCCCCAAACAAGCATACAATGTACCACAAACATAAAAAAAATATATTTACCCTTATAACATATGAAACCACAAATATTGCTAAAAGTTGAGGGAAAAAACAATTAGATATCTAAATCAATAAATTACCTCATGCATCTTTGCCTGTATGAAACCAAACGTCCTGAATATGTAGGCGAGCATGCTGGCGAACAAGGAAGACTGTAACTCATTTTACAACGCATGTCTCCAAATGACAAAGTCAAAAAATAAAATAAAAAACCCCACAGCGTTTTCCTCCCTTGAGAGATGTGTCACTGATCTGTTGAAGGAGCTTGTAGTCTTTAAATGTAACGTCACTTTCAAGAATGCAAAGGGGAGGAGTTAAATCCAACGGCCCTAATCAAAGCTTTTAAAGTTACTCATGCAAAGGGGTTATAAACGCATTCACATTGTTTGCCACATTACTTTGCCAATACCCATGCATCATGAAGTCTGAGACAAGCTTCAGCTTGATCGAACAAACTACAAAAAGAAAGCCAGTATGAAAAGAAGTTCAAAACATCAGATCATGTTCTGATATGATCAAAACTCTTCCTCCAAGTGACTCACTACTTCTTTAAGGTTAAGTTCTTCATTGGAAATATAATCTGATAATATAACATAGAAAAGAAAAGAAAAACAGTACAATCTTAAAACGCTCTAAATAAGTTGTTGCAACAGTTTTTTCCTGACAAACCAGTTTCTGACCATAAATGAGGAGCCATCCTTTCCACCATGATAACGTACCTTTCCTTATCTCACTATTTACTGACACAAGTCATATATTGGGGCACACTGTAGCCTGAAGATAAAATGTAAATGCAAGAATGAGTGAAACAACCTCATTATAAATGTAATTCAGTCAAAGCAGTTGCTCTCGCTTGTCTGCAATCTCTGCTCTCTGTAGGAGCTGATAAACAAAGTAAGGCATTCCTCCATTGAAGCGTAAATCAACACTTCTAGGGGAAGGCTGATGAAGGAATGCCCACCAACGAAAGATGTACAGAAAAAAAACAGCGACAGGACTCCGTTTGTGTCAACTGGGTTGCCGGCCTATTGGGAGACAAGCCAGGAGGGGTTAAAACGAATTCTAGAGAAGATCCAAGACTCAAAATCTAATTTGTTGGCAATCAACATCCAAGAAAAACAAAGCCATCCGGACATTTTATTCCAGGAGGAAACATGGAGGGATTTATATAAGAATGTCTTGCTGTGTGTCACCCACAATAAACAACCTTCCTGCTGACAGTAACTGTGCACACATGTCAGCCCCCAACAAAGTCACTGGGTTACCACAATTGTGGTTCCTTGCCTTATTCTAAGTTCCATTTAAGTACCATGCATGCTTGTGTCTCATTCCCAACACCAACAAATATTAAAGATGACCTATTTGAAGATATTAAGATCCCACACAGAATCCCCAGTTCCAAAACACCTAGCATTTAGGTTGTGAAGTTTAGGATAATAGGGACACTAAAACAAATACAGACACGTGCAAGAGCAGCTTGGGGTCTCCCGATCTCAATTTCTCTCTTATCTAATTCATCACATGATGCCTCGCAAGAGGACAAAAAATGTCTCAATTAGGGACAGATGCGTTGACACACCTCCCTAATACAAATAGGCTACATATAAACAAACACTGTTGGAGGAAGCAGCTGTAAAAATGATACCCCCTTTGGGGAACAAATCTTATAACTATGAGGGAAAAAAAAGGGGGGGGGCAATAGCAACAAGATAGCATATTGACTGACGACTTGCTGTTGGTCTTTCAGATAGCCCTGTAGAGTCCTTGTTTATCCACACCACAAAGCAAATGGCCCCTTGTTTTCTTCCCAACAACTGCAGTACAGCTGATGAACCAGGTGAGGTCACTAAAGGCTCCAGAGCATTCACTCCCAATGTGAAAACAAGCAACCTAAAAAATGGGGGCTAAGTTAGTGATCAAACATGAAAGTACATTTCTACAGATATTTGAATTTAGGCACACAGGAGGCCAGTGAACAGCCTCTGAGTTGTACTCAACTGCAGAGGACTAGGCTGTTTGGAGGTCTAAGTTGAGGTTCCAATGACTTCTACAACAAGGTTGCATGGAGCCATCAAGTGCCAGCGTTATATTGGTCTGAGTGAGATGCTCAATTATAGCTTCGCATCATGACGACACTTTCTAAGAAACAGGAGACTTAAACTTGGGCACGAGTGGTCCAAAAGAACAACATGACCTACGCTTTCTAGAACCACAAATAACAAACAAGGAGAACCCTCACTTACAGGTCTTTGCCAATGTGTAGAGGGTAGGATGAACTTGACTTCATTTGAATTAATTTGTGTAAAGATGGGGTAAATCAGCACAAAGCAGAATATTTAAATGAAAAGAATCATGTGGCCAAATAAGCAGCGGTACCTGTAGTAAAATTTCTAAAGAAGATTACAGGAAGCGAGAATAAAATGTAGAAATTCCTTGGGACGAGGAAGGGATTTTCAGGGCCTGAATAGTTGGGGCATGTTGTCTACAAATGGGTGGTTCATGTTGACACAATGGAAACAAAACAGAGCAAGTCCTCAATAAACCCTGGCCTGAATGGTAGCTCTAGCGCCAGTTATTTTTCCAGCGGTAAATCAGAGTCATGTGTAAGATCCCCTAGACGGCTAACAAGCTTCCTAGTAAACAGAGGAAAGGGACCCGAGCTGATGGCAGTCTAACTCACTCACTGCCTGTTGCATAATCCTCAGGGCCCACGCGCACACAAACAGCTGCTCTGTCTGCAGATGCCCCTGCCTGTAAAGTCACTGGGAGCCCGCTGGGCTGTCCTCCCTAGACACGCGGGCACCACTACGGGGTCCCGGCTGGTGGGCTGGAATGAGGACGAGTGGGAGTGCGCACACAAGCGGGAGGTCGATACACGCAGGGAAAGTCGTGAGTTTAAACATTAAAAAAAAGCAGTGGGTCTGGAGTTGAGGATCACACACTCACACTCCAGTTAAGGTCCCCCTGGTAAAGGAGGGTCTCCTATGTTGAGGTGTGCGTCACTTCCCGCAGAAAGGCTTGTTGAAAGGTTGAGTATCCTATCATGTGCACTAGCGGGATCAACCAGGGTCTCCGGAGGATATAGCATGTAACCTGATCATCAAACGCCCTATGTGGACACAGTAGGGGTGGTGGGATCTGAGCACATCTGACTCTGAGGTCCGTCGTGATAAACCACCTGTATAGAATTTTACGAACAACTCGACATTTTAGTGACATATACTTACGCTTTAAACACATTTCACTTCTAACACATTTGATTTTGAATAAATTTTTCACAGTTGCTTTCTAAGCTGGATTCAAATTCCCAGACTGTTTCAGGTTAGAGTGTGTATAAGAAGTATAAGGCTTCGAGGTGGTTTCATACAGTAGCACTGTGCCGTTAATGATCCTCTATATTCAGCAGCACATTATCAAAGGATCATGGTGTTAGAGAGACTTCCCTTAGAAATAATGCAATACAAACTGTGGCTACTTTGTGTTAAAGTTGGTATAATTTTTATTCTTTTAGACCCTGGTTGTAGACTATAGGCCTATCTTCAGCCCAAGCGTATATTGCCTACAGCAGGACACCAAGTTTGGCCTGAGTGGCAAAACGGTAAGGGTCGTCATGGCTAAGTTTTCCACATCACATGTTTACTTATTCGGAAGGCACCCTCTAGGAAATGGGCTGTTATGCGAGGGATTTGAATCAGCCCTGGACCCTGGTCATGATCTCGTCTTACACACACACACCCATCCCCACCCTCTGTCCCCACTTGTACAAATGAAAGAACAGGCTGCTGTGCAGTGCCATGTCCATGATTGTAGCATAACATGGTAGGCAACCTCCACAGTAGGCAAAAAGTAATATATATATTTTTTTGTTTTTAAATGATGTGCTTAAAATAGGCTACTCCTAATCAAAACATTAGGAGTGGAGTGGTTGAGTTGAAGGCTGGTTAGTAATTACACAGAGACGTGTGTTATAAACAAAGTCAGAGAGTGGGTGGGAAACCAAACGTTTCCCCCTTTAATAACTCGTTCTAGATACCTGACCGTGATCAAACTGTTTACTACTGCATCTGATAGGCATCTAGTCAGGTATACAAACTACATAAATTGAAGTCTGTCTTTTTTTTTGGTCCATAATTGTAAAACATCTCACCTGGGCTACAGGTAGTGAAGGGACATTCTCTACTTTAATTTGTTCTGATCACACCCAACAGTATTATTCAGTATGTTCAGAGATGTAAGAGTAAGACTCATTACATAGCTTACCTAAATTGAGTAGGCCTAATCTCCCTGCTGCTGTTAAATGAAAATGTATGGCCAATAAGCAGCAACACCTGCAGAGCTATTTCAGATGAAATAATATACTACACTCAAATATTAAGTCAAGTGGTATTGCTTTATTTAGCTGTTCAGTTAGCCATTTCAAAATAAAAGTAGCCATGATGGTGATTACCTCCAAAGGCCAAAGCTATACACGCAACGCCTATACATAATTTAAAAGGCAATAGTTTTAAAGAATGCAGTTTGCTAACATGTGAGCCACTTTAAACAAGTCAGACCTTGTAGAGTAGGCTAACTAGTCCCATCAAAGGAAAGTGACTGAGCACAGCTCCCTCAGGTTTACATGTAGTTATTCAAAAGAGGTTTGAATAAAGCTTCAGTGCTTAGTCACAGTGCCCACGGGCCATTCAGCTGGAAGAGGATCAAACAATACCCGAGCTCTTCAGCTGTCGCCTGTAGCTTTATCATAGCAGTGAGAAGCTTGAATGTATGAATGATTTATGAATGATAGGCCATCACCCAAATCCTTTTTTTTAAATGACAGATGAGAAAAATACAGCAAATAGCCAATTCCCAAACTTAGTTATCACTAGAAAAATACAAACATTTATAGCATGGCCAATCCATTCAGCTATAATCATATATTAGGCCAGTTTGTAAGATATATAGGGTAAACATCCTTAAAGATGCTCGAGTAATTTAGCAAATCACATAACATGCATCAAATTACACGATATAGTAAAATGAGATTGATATCTAGATCTAAATGTGATCGTTCTATTTAAAGCACGAAACTTCTGGCACAATTGCTGCAAACACTCTACCACAGCCAAAGAAACCCGAGTGCTTGATCCTCGTGACAGGCAGCTTAGCCCAGTAAACGTGTCAACGCGCCCTAGAACCCGGGCTGAACTGAGTGTTAAAAAACAAAACAATCCCATGCATGTACATGCACACACAGGGATACTCATGTTTGGCCAGGTCACACGTCCAAACCCAAGCTCATACCTATCACTGACAGGTTTTGACCCCCGTGACTTGCAAGGTGGGAAGGCTTGGTAGAAAGCTGTGGAGGGGTTCCTGCATTTTAACAGGGGAAATAAAGAGAAACGGAAGAGAGACATAAGTGAAGGGAGAAATGGACATTCCAAAACTGAGAAGGGGGGGGGGGGGGGGGGGTTACACAGAAATAAGGGAGTTTGAAGAAGGACGACCAAGCAACCAGTAGTCCAGGCTCCTGAAACTATCACAGTTTCACAAGCTAAATCAGAGACCAGTACAAACATTTAGGTGAAATAAAAAACATAGCTCTATATCACCTAATATTATTTAATGCCAGTCAGGGGTAAAACAGTCATCTAAAAAATCAGAATGTCATCATGGCCAACTGTGATTCTATTTTCATTCATTTATGTTTTATTTGTAGTAATATAATAGGCTAAATTATGCTTAAGCACCATGTTTCAGCAACGCTATGACATTACTGATTTATTTTATCCACTGCAATGTTAAATCATATGTTTCTTGGTACACACATTTGGTACACACATTTAACATACTTTTTTTATGACCTAAATGCACGATGAACGTTCATTAAATGATGTGCATATAAAAGGACAGTGTTTATCATCAACGGAATGATGAATGCAACGTTTCTATACTTGGGTAATTACTTGATTCATTTGATTACTTGATTGTCGACTTGATGAGTTTCTTAGCGTTAATCCAAAATACCCTATTTCAAAGGAACAAAGTTGTTGCCAAAAAGATAGCATCAAGCATGCTTAATTTCTCCCAGCGTCTTTTGTTAAACCTAGAGATCAATAAAACCAACAACTTCCTATAAAATAAAAAACAGTTTTGAAACAATGCCAACATTAAATAAAAAAAGGTGGCTGAGCAACATAACATCTGAAGCAGGGTGAACACAGGGTAAATCCTCCTCAAGTAGCCCAAACTACAATAAAAAAAGGGGACCTTCTCAGAAACAGCACACTGGAGCACTTTACGGCTCAAGAGGCCCCCCACCAAAAGAGGTCCCAAACGACAAACGCAGTTGAACGCGGAATGCAAATTTAAAACTGAAACGCCAGGGTCACGCATACACTACTACTGCATTACTGAAGAAGATTTACCGCCTTCCAGAATCTCAGCAAGTAAGTCATGTCTTCACATGCCGTATTTTAATTGGCATTAGTTACCTGTGGAAGTAAGCACTGTAAAGAGCTACTTAAACATCGCTTTGAATAGGGTTTCAACCTTACAGCTGAGTCACTATAGAATGAGCTCAGCTCTCAGCGATAATAAAAATGGCTGACAAAATGGAGAGGGGCAGACAAAATAAACCCAACCCAAACCCCTTAGAACCCAATGGAAAGTTTACATAGGGGAAGAGTAGGATTATTGTAATTGAGAAACGGTAGAATTTAGTATGGAGAGAAAAACTATTGGATAAAAACTGCAACGTCTGTATTTCAGTAACCTTTTTCTTCTTGCACACTAGAGATAATGGATGCAGCCCCAAGGAGTTGGCACTGACATTCCCGTAGGCAGTAAACCCGGAAACAGTAGTCAAATCTGGTCCTAGGCATGCATTCAGTCAAAGTAAAATTATGCTAGCATAACCAATGTCAATATGAAAGAGTCTAATTTGAATACATCTTCACAGGGTGACGAATGGGTGAGGGTGGGAACGTAGCGCGATATGTGTAAAAACTGAGTAAAACCCAAAAAGGCCAGTCCACCAAAATTGAGCGCTTTCTCTAGTGTAGGCTGATTATAATTTGGTTGTGGGTCTATGGCATGTTTTCCACTACATAACTTTAAGGGCCTCAAGGTAAATCATGCTGCTGTTTGTCTACCCTTTGAGATAATTTACAACCAACCCCTTTAGGCAGTTTACCACATATGATAAAATGCTAATTATGTCTATAGTCCCCACAGTGCCAGCATTCTAGATCTACTAGACTATAATGGAATGCCCCTTATATTTTTTTCAAGCATTCAAGAACAATTTCAAAGTAAAAAACATACAAACACTCCTCTACTTGGCTAGCTGGCCAATTGGCAGAATTTACAAAGATGAGCAACTCATATTAAGAAGGCTATCTCATAAGAAAGTTTGTCATCTGAATTACAACAAAAATAGAATGATTGCAGTTATATCAACTCCTACTTGGCTAAACATGCGCTCTTATGAAAATTCCGACAGACTACAAACAGATGAGTGTTATTAATCAAACGTATTAATCATTGAGCTTCCTAATCTTCTGTACATTTGTAGAATGACTGCCATCCAACTAAGACCACTGGGAGCTGAGCTGAATTAAAACACAGTATACACCGAAAATAATTCACAAAAAATATACATGAACAGAGTCCACATACTGAAGCAGGAAATATACAGAACCTTTTGTGTACGGATCAGGTGATCGGAAAACCCTTGTTTGCCTGGAACCAAATTGTCCTGTATTGTTGACCTGCCCATAACTAAGTAAAGTAAACAAAAAAAAAAGCATTTCACAATGCAACTAAACTGAGCATGCACATAAGCTGCTGGAACTCTGGAACGCTGGAAGTCTGAACAGAAACCTTCTGAGCCAGCTTTGTCTGTCTGTCTGTTTGTCTGTCTGATGGTGACGATACTACAATGAGAAGTCTACATATCCTTTATGTTCCTATAAGCTCAGTGTGCGGAGAGGTTTGTGACTGCAGCAGGATGCAGAGTCAGGGTGAGTAATGTGGAATAAAATACAGCCTAACACAACGCTGCAGCAGAACTAGGGTAGTTGCACAGCTAAAAGACTGCAGTGTGGTGGGAGAGTGGAAAGCATGGGCTGGTTGGGGTGAGGCGGACCCTGGAGTGATAAGTGACTCAGCCAAAGGCCAGCTGTTCGGTGCACCCCCACAACCCTGACACAACCGTGTCCCTCTACTCCAAGGAGGAGGCCCACCTGGGATTGGGAGCAAGCGTATGTTGGGTGATAGTACGCATTTGGGCGCCTAGGGAAATATCTGAAGCCATGATGAACGGAAGGGGACATTGGGGATTCATTTGCGAGTCATCCAAGCATACGAGTGTGAGAAATTTCCCATCTTTAATCAGGCTTTCACACTGGCAAAAACAGCCCTGAGAAGAATGCTTCTCCAGATGGTGGAGAAACGTAAAGTAAATAGTAGAACATCTATTATAGAAAGATAATAAAAAATATGGCACAGTTGAGACATTCCACCAAATTTACACACAGTTGTAATATTCCCAAGTCAGTCATGAGGAAGTCATTTTGGCATGACATGATGATAGACCAATTACGTGATATAGCCTAGTCATTGTACTAACTGATAGCCTACCGGTCCACAGCCATCCCATCTACTCCATTTCCCTAATCAGGGTCAAGTTCATTGACTCAGCCAGTTAAATAAAGCGCAGAATTGAGTCCTGAAGCGTGATGATGACCCACTGAATTCTACATGTCGCCCCCACCCTTAGGTCTGCCACACTTTTCTCTCTGACATGGCTGTTGCCCTTCAGTGGAACTCCCTGGGGTCTACAGACAAGGTCCTAACTGGGAGGATGTAATCTGAAGTGAAAGGCTGCCAATCTCCACAGTGCAAAAGGCACACTAACCCACACGATGAGACAGGATATAAATGACACTGCAGAAGAAGGATGAAATACATATTAAATACCTCTATCTTACAAATGAAGAAAAAATACGTACTCTATCTTATTTAATAGGCATGGTGGACGGGTTGGCAAGGTAACAAGACTTGATCATTGGACATATAAAAAGGATACTTAAGGCAGCTATTACTAAATGTAAGATATTACTAAGGAGGCCAAGGCCAGACCATGACAACCATTTCATTCACAAAGTAGAGACACATATGTGACAAACCCATAAACGCCCTTAACATTTCGCAATGCTTCCTGGGACGGAATTTCATAAAACCTACTCGGTGCTCTGAGAAAACCCTTATCTTAGCTAAGAATACTTAGTCACTGCAAGCTTAAAGTGCTTTCCTGGCTCAACAGTTCAGAATGGCTGAATGAAAAGGATGACGCAGGGAGAGGGATTTGATAGTAAAAGAGCTATGATTATATTGTCAATGGTGATTTCATCTTCGCCTCATGTATCCTTTAAGCTGATCCCTCATAACAAATTATTTATCTGAAAGCCCTCTACTAGTAGCAAATAGCTACGAGCTATTCAAGATTCCTTGGTGTGGTGACATTACTGACTTTTGACAGGCATTGGGTAAGAAGGGGCTGTCTGACGCTGACTGTACAGCAAAGAGATAGAGAAATTTCTTTGTAATATATTAGTCATTGCATTGTATCATCGAAGGATAGTCATTGTACCATCGAAGGCATGTGGGAATTGCGCCATAGTGCGTAAAGTCTGGGTTAACTAACTCAAAGGTACAGCACCCGTATTACATAATGGCATATCATTGTCTCCTTTGAACTGGTAACCAACACACTAATCTAACTGTTGTGTAAATTATAACCTACTAGAGCAACTCACTGGTACAAAGAAAGCATTCTTTGTTAAATTTAAAGTCCTTATAAGACAATAATGAAGTCATAGATATATATGCGGCAATTTGTAATGTTAGGGGAGTTGCGCCCCTTTGTGAATGACAAATACAAACAGATTCACTTCAAATGAAGTGCCTTCAGTTCCACAAAAAAAAAAGCTTACCAGTATGACTCATGTCCGTTTCCCTTCAGAAGCCACTCTTTGTTACTCAGGGGGAACCGAAAGCGCTTTAAAGCTGACGAAAGGAAACACTCAAAATATACCTCCTTCTCCCCAGCAAAAACAATTAAATAAGCGGCATCTGTTACAAATAAGCAAAAAGCCGAAAAGAAGTACTGAGAAGAATTTGCATTGCCAGTAGAGGTTTACATTGGAGAAGTGACACCACTTAGTTCAGTTTTACTGTTGCTTTATTCACCTGATGTAAACATGTAAAGGTCCTAGAGGGTGATTCCCCAATTTGGCCTGGCCTTTACAGTTCAAAACATTCCCCTCCTACAAGACTCCCTCAGGATACTATAGTTCATAATCTGGCCCCGTTTTATTGTCACGCTGTGGTAGATTGCTTGATTGTTTCATTGTTTCAACACTCAAATAGACAACACACGTTTTTTTTGTGTGTAAATGGCAGCGAGTTGAATCAGCAAAAAATACTTTGGCTAATCAAAACACATTAAGGGGTATTCAGAAAGAGAGTGCTAAAAAAGTAGCTTCAACAGAACAAGCCAATCGTTCCCTTCCTACACTCTCCCTCCCTTTTAAACATGCACATTCACACGCGCACACACAAACCCTTTTTCACTGACAGTTTCTAACAAAGATGCATACAGACAGTCACAGACACCAGAAATCCTATGAAGAGAGAGAAAAAGAGAGGGGGGGGGGGGTGTAGAGAGAGAGAGAGAGAGAGAGAGAGAGATGACTCAAACACAGCTGCCTGCCATGCTTTCCACACATCCTCATTGCTCACTACTCAGACATCCAGGCTCTGAGGGGGCCTTAGGCACTGAAACCTCCTTGTTAAGCCCCAACTCTCTCCCTCAGAGGTAGCCCGGCTGCATCACACAGCTACACAGTTCCCGAAAGAACCAGCACTTTTACATATCACAGCAAACTGTGATGGGACCAAGAGGCGAGTTAAGGCCACAAGACAGACATTCTTGTGTGAGGGTGAAAAATAGATGAGTCAATTTATAACTCTAGACCAGCTTACTTCTGGCCATGTCTTTGCATCCTCAATTTAGTGATAGTACTGCAGACTTAAAGTAATGCATGACCTACTGCAGCATGTAGAGGAAAGGAGAAGAAAACTAGCTCTAATCCATAGGCTACCTGTTATCTCAAAACATACACATCTTAACTAATACAGCAACACTCACTAATTAATACAGCAATACATCATAACAGCTGATGTACAAATGTGGAATTTAAACTTGAAATTAGAAGTAAATAGCATAGGCCTACTTCAGTATTGTATCCAATATTCCAGATTCCAATGACAGATTACTGAATCGTTATATTATTATATAATTTGCACCCAAGAACATTATGCTTTGTATAGGTGCCAATACCATACAACCCTGATCAACAACAACACAAAGGCTGTACATTTTTTTCATTACATGCTGACTTGACCAATTCTTAAAGCTGCATGATGCTATTTGTCTCAATGCAGTTTTACCAAATAGGGATCATCATATAACATAGCTCTTTTTAAGTGTCAGATTAAACATAGGACTGTCTTTTGGACAATCCACAGAAATAATGCTGTAAATAAAGAGACTGCAATCCTGTAGACTTGTGCAGTTGAATGGCTTTTGCCAAGTGCTGGGTAATGATTCAAAGCTGTTCTTAATCAAATTTGGTTTGTATATCATACCTACTCATATTTAATACAAGGGTATAAAAGGTAAGTCTTTCCTGCAGAGCATCATTTATCAAGCATGCAGGAACAGAGTTGAGAAATATGATCTTTTCAGGTGGCAAGTATCCCTGCAGAGTTGGCATCTAAAGCCTGCAGGAATATGAATTAGGGACAGGTATAGGGGGGTATCTGTTTAATAAACAACTGGTTTTATTTTTTGTATCTGGACTTGCTGAGAGCGGATCTAGAGGG
>JAVQIZ010012436.1:0-20246 GCA_036023535.2 Galaxias brevipinnis | reverse complement strand
TTTTGAAATTACAATATGATGTTATTAACAGTAAGTATATGGAAAGATTAAATTGTCCATGATTTAAGGATAAATGCTTAAATCAGTACATCAGTGGTTTGATATTAAATAAAGCATACATTTTAAAAAAGTTAAGGATTTGTTCATGCAAGAACAAAACCTGCGCACTTTGAAAGCTAAATGTGAATTAGCAAGAGCTCTATCGATGTTGACACGTATATGTTGTGACACCAGGTTTACATTTGAATTACTGAATAGGCTCAGACCAACAAAAACTTTATGTTTGTGGTGATTCAAACAGTTTCAAAACGCTACACAGCGCGATTTTAGTCGCTGCTGCATGAATTGTCTCCCGTTAAGACAACATTGTAGCGGTTGGAGTTGTCCAGCCTACTATATGTTTAATAGGCTTTGCGGTCATGATGGAGGCTTGCATGACATTTTGTTTTGTGAGGTAGGCGGGTGAACACTTACGCTTGTGCGATGATGCAATTGTTTGTGAGGAGGATTTGCATTTTTTTAAAGAAATTAGCTGTTTGTTTTGGTGATAACTATCCCTCTGCGTGCTGTTTGCTTGTTGCATTGGCATTGTTGGTGGTAACTTTTGCAGTAATATTAAATGCCACAGTAAGCTAAACTGACCATTAGTTTTTACCCCCCAACAAGGGACGGAGGGTAAGCGGACCAAGGTTTAGGAGTCACGGTTCGCTAAACTAAAGAAAATACGGTTTCAGGTCAGCCTCTCACTTTAGCTGTTTAATCCATACGTTAGTTTTTGTTTTGATTTCAGCAGGGAATCAGTAAAAACCTAACCCTATACTTTACCCCGATATTTCAGTACATTCCCAAACACAAGTCTTGGGGATCTTCTCAGAAGTGTTGCTTGTGTCTGCTTACAGAACATACTGCTCTCCCACTATTAACCCCGCAAAGCAACGTCAGAAACCATACCTGACTTCTCTGCTTTATGACCATAGACATCACTCCTCACACTGAGTAGTTAAATATTGAGCTCTCCTCTCTGTTTTTGTGAAGTTTGTGCACAGCTGTTAACAGCAGTTCTGTCCATGGTCCTAAATGTGTTATTTAGCCTCAGTGCAGTTAATGGATGGTTTAATAATTAAAAATACCTACCAAAAGGAGAATATGGATGTGGTTTATTCATGTGCATGTTAAACAACATTACAAAAAGTAAAATAAGTAGCATATCTGGACATGATTTACAGCAGGTAAATCTGTCAACACAGTCATAGGCATGATGTATAATCATGTAATATGACTCTGGCCCGCGATGGGAAAATATTTTTGTAATGTGGCTCTTAATGAACAATAATTGCCCAGGCCTGGTCTCTAACAACTCAGCAAATTAATGTTAATGAGCAATGGGCGTAAACTAGCGTTGACCACTGAAAACGGGAAGGGAATAAAGAGGCACCCGAGAATAAGTAATAAAAAATGTTTAGTGTTCAAATAGTTTTTATTGTGCTTCATAGGCACTAAGGAATCACACAAAAATAAATTTGATTGTCTACTTTATGGGCCCTTTCATTCCACCTGACATGTTAATTGTGTGTCAACCACAGACATTAAATGTGGTTGATATGGACTGTATGTAGACTGGATTGTCCATGCAAAGTCTCCATCCAATATATAGGCCTACTGTACCTGTTACTAGACATATTCATATTTAAACTTGAACCCCCAACAGAAAAAGACCCAATTGTTTGTTTCTCAAGTGTTTAGCATTTCATTTATTTCCTGTAAAGTTACTATTGATTGCTACAATATCAAACAAACAATACAATTTTGACATGGAACAGATTACAACAAATGCATGCAATTCTGAAATATATGGTATGATGAAAAATCTGATGAAAACCGGTTTTAGCAAAGACGAAAAGACTAATATCAGATAGGATTATTGGAAGATAAAATCGGCAGATACTCTTATCATTCCTTTGACCTGACCCACAAGTATTACACAAGTTTCACAGAAACTGTGTAATGTGCCTTGTTTAGACTGGCAGATTGTCTAGGGGTCCCACTCACTATTGCATGCTGACACAGACAAATCAAGGAATTGTATATTTTATGGTATGCTCCTGTTACTATAATTATCCTAGGTTTTGAGATTCTAAACATTAAGATATGACAAACACTACTTTTAAAATATCAGCATTATATAACAATCGCTATTTGTCAGATTATATTTTTATAATTTAGAGTAGCTATGTCCTGAATCATTGTGATGAATATTGGTTCAGAGAAAAGCATTGTTATTCTCACTAATGTTTTTAATGTACTCTTATCAATCAGCCTAAATATTTCAGGAGAAAGTGAGTGTTGCTGATGGGGAAATTATTGCACTGTCAGCCTTAGTTGTGTCTTAGTCTAATGTGTCCTGCATTAGTGTTAGCAACCTAATATTTATTCACAATGAAGTGGCTAAAGACAAAAAAATAATGCATGCACAAAGTCATTTTACTTTTCTCTCTTCCAGTATGGCAAAAAAGAACAGCACACTGCACTGCACATTCTCAGCTCCGAGCCATAGTGCCACTCTCCTTCAGGGATTGTCAATCCTTAGGGATCAGGGGCAGCTTCTAGATGTGGTGCTGGCCATCAACGAAGAGCGCTTTCAGGTTCACAGGGCAGTGCTTGCCTCTTGCAGCGATTACTTCAGGTGAGACTCTTGGAATGCAATATTCTTTTTGGACCTTTTATTATGGCATTTTAATACCCAAAAAAACGTCATCCAACATCTGTAACCTGCTGCAGAAACTAGTGACTTCTCAATAGTTAGTATACAGTGTTTAAAATAATAAATGGGGAAAACGGTGTATAAGAACATGAAAGTAAACTTTCATGTGAGTTTTCTAACATTACAAGTAATGCTTTGTTATTTGCATAAGATTTTGCATCTGACAGTAATACATGTTGACGAAAGCTACTCAACCACTCATTTTAACATATGCTATAGATGCTGTGCTGAAAATATCCCAATATATATAATAACACTATCCCAATACATTCTAATTGGAAAAGGCAAACTCCTTATAAGGTCTCTTAAATTGCAAAGATCTTATTTATGACCTGTAATAAACAAGGATTTATGTACCTTTGTTCTCTGATTGTTTTTGGTGACACATAAACACTTGTGATGTTAACTGACCAACGTGTCTGCTTGCGTTGCAGAGCCATGTTCACTGGAGGCATGAGGGAATCCAATCAGGACAGCATTGAGCTAAAGGGGTTGTCGGCCCGGGGGCTAAAACACATTATTGATTTTGCATACAGTGCAGAGGTTTCTCTTGACCTGGACTGCATTCAAGATGTACTAGGAGCAGCTGTCTTCCTCCAGATGGTCCCTGTTGTCGAACTCTGTGAGGAGTTTCTGAAGTCTGCCATGAGCGTTGAAACTTGCCTGAACATTGGTCAGATGGCCACCACCTTCAACTTGTCCTCTCTCAAGGAATCTGTTGATACTTTCACATTTCGCAACTTTCTACAGATTTCTGAAGAGGACGACTTTCTACACATCCCTAAGGAGCGACTGGTCTTCTTCCTGCACAGCAACAAGCTCAAGAACTGCAATGAGATTGACCTCTTCCACGCCGCTATCCGCTGGTTGCAGCACGATGAGGCACGGAGAGCGCGAGCAAACGAGGTATTGTGTCATGTTCGTTTCCCTCTCATGCGCTCATCTGAGCTGGTGGACAGCGTCCAGACGGTGGACATCATGGTGGAGGATGTGCTGTGCAGGCAGTATCTCCTGGAGGCTTTCAACTACCAAATCCTTCCCTTTCGCCAGCACGAGATGCAGTCTCCAAGGACAGTGATCCGCTCTGATGTCATTTCACTCATCACCTTTGGTGGGACTCCTTACACTGACAATGACCGCACTGTGAGCAGCAAGGTGTACTATCTCCCTGACATTTCTTCTCGTCAGTTCAAGGAACTGACTGAGATGGAGACCGGCTGCAGCCATGCTTGTATCTCAGTGCTTGACAACTTTGTCTACATTGTTGGGGGTCAGCTTTTGCAGTATCGCAGTGGTGAGGGAGCAGTAGATATCTGCCTCCGCTATGATTCACATCTAAACCAGTGGCTCCGCATTCAGCCCATGCAGGAAGGCCGCATCCAATTCCAGCTGAATGTCCTGGGAGGACAGCTGTATGCCACAGGAGGACGCAACCGCTCTGGCAGCCTTTCATCCGTAGAGTGCTACTGCCCCAAAAAGAATGAGTGGACTTACGTAGAACCGTTAAAACGTAGAATCTGGGGCCACGCAGGCACTCCCTGTGGGGACAAACTCTATGTCTCTGGTGGTTATGGTGTATCTGTGGATGACAAGAAAACCCTTCACTGCTATGACCCTGTATCTGACCAGTGGAACTTCAAATCTCCCATGAATGAACCCAGAGTGCTTCATGCCATGATCGGGGCCAACCGCCGGGTTTATGCTCTGGGTGGTCGGATGGACCATGTGGACCGCTGCTTTGATGTGCTGGCGGTTGAGTATTACATTCCAGAGAATGATCAGTGGACCACAGTTAGCCCCATGCGAGCAGGGCAGTCCGAGGCTGGCTGCTGTTTGTTGAATAACAAGATTTACATTGTTGGAGGATACAACTGGCATCTAAATAATGTAACAAGCATAGTGCAAGTGTACAACACAGAGACAGATGAGTGGGAAAGGGATCTGCACTTTCCAGAGTCCTTTGCTGGCATTGCATGTACACCGATTATACTTCCACAAACTACAACACAACGATGATCCTCATGGATTTAGTTCATGTGCTTTCTCTACCGTTTATTTGATACAAAATGTGAACATTGACAGTATTGACATTTCAGTTTAATCAATACTGTAATCAGATGTTTAAGTGAAATGTTAAAACAACTTATTTGCAATGGCTTGTTACCCTTTATTGAATGATTGTTTATCTCGCAGCCGGCCTTAGCTTTGTTCACAATATTGCCAAGATTTGTTGTAGCTTATTAATATGTATGTAATAAGTATTAACACGGGCCTTATTTGTATGGAAAATATATATGAACTGCCCTGCAGTACAGTTTGTATATACAGTAGATATTCCTTAATCCAGTAATACATTTTCTTAATACAATTTTATTGTAAATTTCATCAGACTTACTACTACAATTGTGTGCCACACAATTTATGTTTTTGATAGCATTTTAAAACAAAGGCTTAGAAAAAGTTTCTTATTTTACAAAAGAGGTTCCCTGACCTAAAAGATGATGTTTGATTGTGTTCAACCAAGAAACCTTGATTTTCAAATATGTGCAATATTTTATCGTTGTGTTAATAATACAGGCTAAATATTATTATTCTTTGTGAAACACAATTTTAAGAGTTGTATGTGTTTACAAGTATAATTTAAAACTAATTGCAGCTTCTTGGTCTTTTGACAAATCTTATAGAAATATCATAACAGTATTGTTTTGTCATTCTGTGCATACAATTTGGCTCAATGTAAAAGGTAAGATAATCATTCCCAGATAACAAATGCACTTTCAATAATTAGTTAACATTTTATGCCTGGAAAAAAAGTTGCTAGCATTAGATCTTGAATACAAACTCTTTTAAAGTTAATTTAATATTTATTTACTCATAAATATGTGGAGGGTTTTTGAACCAACCCTTTAAAAATCGAGGACTCCAAATTTAAAATACATTATTCAGAAAACTAAACAAATAAGATTGACAACATTATTATTATTACTAATACTATTATTATTAAAATTTTTATATACTTTTTTTTTCTGCATCAATATAAATCATGCTCAAAATGTGTAAGGAAGACCAATGACCTTTTAGTCATTAGAGTCAAAACGTGTGCAGTTGGTCTATTTCAGGCTGAAGAAAAATCTGCACCAACAGGTTTAATTTGAAGTTTTCATTGCTTCAAAGCCCTCTATTGTAAAAATGTCACACTCTCCTATCTTGGGGAATTTTACCATCATTTTTTAATTTATTTATAAAGTTCAAACATTTATTTACCCAAGTTGATTCGCGTGAGTGCTTCATAATACTGCACATTTACTTTTTACGGCACACCACCACCAACCCAAAAAGTTTGTATAAAGATTTTGGACATAATTGTTACCCTACTCAGAAAGGCAAAACAATATGACAACCTAAAGTTCTATAGAACTGAGTGCTCAGGAGTATAGATTTGGGGGAATAGCTCAGATTAACCATATTAATTGACAACTGCACTCCATAGTATGGAAGCCTATAAGGAACTTTATTAAAACTAGAAAATGCATTTCCATGGTCAAATGCAGGTGTGATGCGTCCAGTGATTGGAATGACCGCCTTACCGCAGCACAAGTGGACTGTGCTACAGACCCCGTTTGTTGACAGGGGTTTTTTAAAACGTGTCTTAGGTGAGCGGTTCACCTACCCAGTTGTAAAAATGTTGAGTTATTGGAGAGGAAAGCTTCTTGTGTGTTTTTTCTGTAAATACCTATTAGTATTTAAAAACACACCAATTCCTGACTGATCATTAGTTTTGTGATTAAGAATCATTAGACCTTAATATTTTTTGTTTATTTATTGACATCTTCACTAGGCTTCTTGTGCTTTTTTTCTGTAAAGAACTTACTCTCCTTTACGATAACTCGCTAAATGTTTACAACTGCTTTAAAAACCCCTGTCAACAAACTGGGTCTGTAGTGCAGTCCACTTGTGCTACGGTGCAGGTTCTGCCAGGTAAGGCGGTCAGTCCAATCACTGGATGTATTACATCTGCATTTGCTCATGGAAATGCATTTTCTACTTTGACAGTGCCCTTTTATGGATGAACGTGGCGAAGACAGACCTGGAGTGTCAAATACCATGTCTTATCCTTGACCATCTGTATGCTTAAATCTTTACCAGACGATTATGCAACAAACTGCATGCACCCAACGTTTTGTGTGAGAATCTTTATTGGAAGCTGTCGTCAAGAGTTGAGGGGTTATACTTTTCTACTTTGAAGAGGATCAAGACCTACCTGAGGAGCAATGACACAGGATCGCCTGAATGATCTGGCTATACTGTCCATGGAGAAAAAAACTAATCAAAAACATTCCTGACTTTAACAATTAAGTTATGGAGAGGTTTGCCACTCAGAAGGACAGAATGGCCAAATTACAAATCAGATGCCAGTGATGACTACAGAGTCAGAGTCTACATAGAGAAATTACCACCGTCAGTTCAGTCCAACGACATAGTAAGTTCTAATTAGTTGACATGGTTGACACGATTACATTGGTTTTAAACTAAAACAAGTCATCCCATTGGGCAAGAGGGTACACGAAAGGATTGAAAAGGACACGTACACATATCTGCATGTTATGGCAGAGTAACACATGCTATCACGTTGGTGACCTGGCCTTCCCTCTGACCCCTCCCTCACGTCTGAACAGCAGCTCAGGCCAGAACATCCGCAAGGATGCCAAATTTGGCCACCACACCCATTTGTTTTTGTATATAGTTGACTTTAGCATAAGATTTTATTGTGTAAGAATGCCTGACAATATTTGCATTTAATTAATAAATACTATTTCACAGAACACTGGTATCCTGCTGTTAATGTTAAATTGTATTGGTGAAGCTGACTGAATATGGCACCTAGAATATTTTTCACCAGTAACCACTCATTCTTTGTATTAATTGTTGTATGCTTCACAGCCCACAAAGACTAGCATCCTATACCTCTGCAACAGTGTCACCGTACTTCTTGTAGACATTACTCTATTTCATAAAATCTTTCTTTCATTCATTATTTTGAAAAGCTTTGTGAGCATGCACGTTACTAACTTCTAACTACACTGACACTGTTGCACGAGCAGGCTAGACCTGCGAAAAAACAACTGACACTAACTTCATGCAAGTACACTTTATGTCAATAACTTTGGCACTCAAACAGAGCCAGTCAAGAGTGGAGGCCAGGAATGTTGGATAGTGGTTTCGCCATGTCGAGAAAACGCTGTTTTCGTCAGTGCAAAGGCAAATTCCCTTTGTTTGGCCAGCTGACCAATCATAGCAGACTGAGCTTGTCGGGAGGGGGGCCTTAAATAGACAGGAGCTAAAATGGAGCGGTACAACTGTGTTTAGGGAAGGTTTTATTGAGGGCCCAAGTATGTGAAAGATAAACAAGAGCCCTAACCAATGTCATGCCTGATTGTCCTCCAAGACACTTAAGGTTAAACCAAGGAGGAAGAGCAGGGGTAGAACGTTCACAATTGACAGTTTCTTGAATGGATGGGAGGTAGAAAGTTCACAATTTACAGACTCATAAATATATAAGCAATTAAAACAGTTTTGGTTAACAGGTTTTAAGGAAAGCAGGCGCATAAGGGACTAAATACTTATCCATTTGCTGGTTTAACCAGTAGAAGGAAATTAGATAATGGACTCTGCTTCCTTAGTATATGATAGACAAGGATGGGGCTAGTTGTAAAAAAGGGTAAACTTTAAGGTTTATGGGACCAATGGTCCCTAGGAAACAGAATTATTAGAGGTGATTGGTATTGTGCATGTTCTAATTTGCATGTTGGGGAGTTGCCCAAATCTGGGAAAGGCTTAACTTGAAGGAATATGTATAAAAAGATGAACTGTGAATGTACCATTTAGTTGTTGTCTGCAGTCCGACTCGTTTTTATTCTATGCCGAATAAATCCTACCCTTCTGACCTTTCTACTTTCGACTCCTAGTGTATTTTCAGTTTGAGTAAATTGTGGTTATTTTATGCGTCAGAAAATACACGACACTTGCTGGGTTCACTAATGTTTATTAAGCCTTTGATTGGTTGTACTATGTTTGGGTGCCTAACCTAATCTATAGCATTAAACAAAAGTATAGTGGTTTTGTTTCTGTGGAAGATTGTTCTTTCCTCGCCCACATTTTGTGCTGTGAACCCAGTGTCACATTTAGCCCTAGGTTTAAGTTAAGTTTCAAGCATACCAAAAGAGGGTTACATATCTTATTATAAATTGTTTTTAGTTCTTTTCATGGTCTTGTTTCTTCCTTAAATGTTTCTGCTTGCCTTGTGTAAAGTACATTGAATTGCCACTGTATATGAAATTCACTGTACAAATAACTTTAATTCGATTTTTTTTTTAATGTCAGATATTAAATACTGTTTCTCTGATTGAGGATACTAATATCCACTATGCTGCAGTCAACAGCGAATCATCTTAAAGACTGGAACAGAGTGGGAGGTCAGGCTGAACATAGATGACTACTGTAATAGCAGAATTCTGAGGACTTGCAATTGTATACAATGATGCATGACTGTTCCAACTGGTTGATGTATTAACTGATTGACCACAGCTGCATGCCATAAACTAAAGGTACGTTTTGTTTAGGAAATGGCAAAGGTTGTAATTCATGGCTGAAGGGGTCACACTGGAGACAGGATGTCTGCAGATAAGACAACACCAGCCAGGAATGGGTTACTTTAATGGCCAGCAACCTAACCCCAAGATATGTGTTTTTACAATTAGGAACAGGGCACTCCCATTTACTATATAGGAATACTAATTGCAGAAGTTACTTGTCATTTCCTTCGGACAGCGTCTTAAACGCTGTGTGGGGTGATCCTTTTGCAAACGCATTTGATCCTTTGCAGAAGCACTTTTTTTCAATAACATACTTGTATTGAACTTCACTATATGGTCTCGCCATGTTTAATATTTAGAATTTCCATAACACTACACTTTTGCACGCCATTTCTGAGTTATCAAGCCACAGCTTGAAGATCTCCTAATGAAGTTGAAGGAGAATGGCATAAAAAAGGAACATAGCCTAGAACATAGCCAAGATCTACCAACAGTCCCTGTAACAAAGAAGGTGCTGATGTTCCTGTGGTACATTAAAATAACTCAACCAAAACAGCTTTAGGGATATGTCAGATAAGTTTGATGTGTCACAGTCAGAGGATCATCCTAGAAGTCTTCAAAATCATCTCTACAATGGGACCAACATTTATCTCCTGGCTAAATGCTTCTGCTGCTGCTTTCCACCGCATCTGTGGCCTCAATGGTGTCATTGATGCAATTGATGGGTGCCACATCAGAATGCAGCGGCCACACATAAGAGGAGAGAACTACATGAACACAAAGTCCTACTTCATCCTCCTTCAGGGAATTGTCAGCGAGAGAATAACTTTGGTCTTGTTTACTGACCCATTTGGCAGGGTTTGTAGCTGAACTTGCCATTCAAAAATGCCCTTTTCTTTATCCATTGCTTGCTTGCTTCTGTTCGATTTATGACTGTGTTAACAACAAACTACCTTTTTGGACTTAAACTAAAAAGGTTTAAATTGAAATATCTTTAAATAAAAAAATACATGCATATGCATGAGTATGCAAAGAAGTATGTTTGATTGTTTAAAAAATATTTTGTTTTTAGGTATATAATAAAATGGTGTTTTTTTGTTTGTTGCCTCAGGGCAACATTGTGCAGTTAGACCACTATTGTTCAGACAATATCATGATATACTGTGAAGATGTGCTTGGATTCCTAATTATGACCGAAGTCAATGTTTTTACTTTACTGCTACTGTTTGTACGTTACTATCTACTGATACAGAAAATGGACACAATCAAATTTTATGGGCGGAAGGAACATGATCAAACCGTTAGGGAAGTTCCCTCTGAGAGTGAGGACAGTGAGCTTGAGGAGAGTGACAATGAGGACAGTGAGCTTGAAAAGAGTCAGGAACAGTGGATCCCTGAATCAGGTTGGAAAGACAGTTAGGAGGTCAGGGGTCAGTCTGCAGAGTAAATTGTTTCTGTGTGTATGTGAGTGAGTATGTTAGTTTGCATGCATGTCAGTGGGGTATATGACACATTCAAATGTGTGCTTCCTTTATTTTTTAAAGGAGAAGACGTTTCTGTTGACAATGAGACTGAATCTGTGGATGAAGAGGAATATGAACATGCAGAGATTGGTGTCCCACGCCTACCCCAGTGGAGAACACCACACAATGCATACTTCAATGCCTATCCAGAATGGCAGGGCCTGCTTTCAGGATCAGATGATATAATGTCCCCCCTCCAGTACTTCAAGCAGTTTTTCTTTGAAGACAATCTGGACATTATTGTAGGGCAAGCAAATCTGTATGCAATTCAATGCGATGCGAACAAGCCCCTTAGCCTGACTAGAAAAGAATTTGAGCAATTCCTAGGTAGAGTGCTGTACATGTCACTATTTGGTTTACCGGGCACTCGCATGTTTTGGAACAAAGCCTGCCGAGTGTCCCAAGTAGCTGACACCATGACACTGAATAGAAGGGAGGCGATAAAAAAATCACTGCACTTTAGTGACAATGAAGAGAGACAGGAAGAAAATGATGATCCCCTCCATAAGATCAGACTTGCTATGCAGTCACTCACTCACCTAACATCAAAACTGATGTCTATCCCAATGGGTGAGAAGCTGGCTGTGGACGAGCAGATGGTCCCATTCAAGGGCAGAAGTTGATGAAAGCAATACCTGCCATCAAAACCAAAGAAATGGGGCTACAAAATACTCGTCTTAGCGGGCTCTGCTGGTATCCCGCACAATTTTGAAATATACACAGGGAGAGTTACACAACCCCCTGAGTTAGCAGATGTGGGAGCAAGTGGCAATGTTGTCCTTCGCCTGGCTCAGCCTATACCGAAGCAAGAGAACTACAAGCTTTTCTTCGACAACTGGTATACTAGTGTCCCTCTTGTGCTCACACTGGCTCAGCAGGGGATTCAACTGCACTGGTACGGTTCATGGCAACAGACTACCAGGCGTTAACTTCATGTGTGATGCTGAGCTGAAGAGAGCTTGACGTGGTTCTTTTGAACAGAAGATGGCCATAGTTGGAAAAACCACCTTGCATGCTGTGAAGTGACCCTTCTAAGTGATTACACTGGAGCCCACCCAGTCACCAAAGTTGACAGATGGGATCGCAAGCAAAAAATAATCATCAAAATCCCATGCCCTGCTGTGGTGAAGGAGTACAACAAGAATATGGGTGGGGTGGATCTCCTTGACTCACTAATTGCACTGTACCGGAACAAAATCAGATCAAAGAAGTGGTACCACTGGCTGGTGTTCCACTTCCTGGATATGATCATCGTGACCACCCGGCTGCTCTATCGTAGAGATTGTGATGGCACTGGCATAAGAAAGACGGAACAAATGAAGCTGTATACCTTCAAGTCATACCTCCCTGAAGGCTTATGTAAAGGTATCACAAAAGAATCACAAGAAAGCTCATCCCAGTTCAACAATTGCTGGTGAGTATGAGGAGAATGGGCTAAAAATGGGCTAAAATATTTTTTCCACAAAAAAATTTAATTCATGCATAAATGGTTAACTGCGTCAAAGAATTTGTGGTGTTAAAACAAATTCACATTAATGAGTTCAATTTTACAGCTCTAGTTTAAATGTTGATTAAAATAACATATTAATACATTGAAAGTTAGTGTCAAGGGACTGCTGCTCTGAATTATTTCCCCGCCCAAGGTCATATTCCAATACTCAAGTGAAACTATGGGTAGGGAGCAGATATCTGCAGATTCCCCCTGACAGCTACTGAACAACGGACACAAAGTAGGTGGAGACTAGGGTGGAGGTGGGTGCTTAGCAGCAAGCAGGAGTATATTGTGTATGCAGACGGTAGCATCATTGGTGCAGTTGTAAGAGCCAGTGTGATGCAACAGTGAGGATTGATGCGTATGTAGTGAGTGAACTGCGGTTTAAGAAAACCACGTTAAACTATTGAGCATATGTGACTGGTTGATGGCGTGACGCAGATAATTGCTTTAGTCTGAGTTGTTCGCCTGAACTAGCTCTGCCAAAGTGTTGCTTCATTTGCCGCAAAAATATGTTTCAATAAGTCCAGAACCGTCCAATGATTAAACAAAGAGGGATATAAAAGCCATATTCATGGCATTTTTTCGAGGAGCTTTTTAATAATTATATCACACTTTTGAAAATTAAATGTACCTATAGTACTTCAGATGCTAAAAGATATACAACATTAATTTGATCAAATGTACAGTAGGTACTCATGGTCATTTTCATGTATTTACATTCTATTAGAACTTAAAGTGTACTTGTTGGACCCTTTGGAATGTGTCAAAGTCTTCAGGAAGGGTATCTAAAGAGGGAGGAAATTGGAGTAAGGATAAGCTATTTCGTCTTCTGAGGTATGTTCAATTATGAGTAATTTCAATTATGAACTACTCACCATTGCAGCGGTAGCGCAGGTTAGCCCAGATGATGTTCTCCTGGGAGAAGCAGAAGACCCCCAATCGGCCACCTCTCATTGTGGTGTCTATAATGATGCCTGTGTCTGCTACCATCTGAGGACCCTCGTAGAAACGGACCCTGTGCCAACAGAGGTAGCAACTTTTCAAAAGGGTAAAACTTACCAGGAATTATCCTGAGTAGCCACCTATCAAAATGTTTTTTTCCCATACAGTTTGATTGTATCCTAACGTGCAATGTTTATTCAATGTTGTCTTATACTTCAACTCCCTCTGTTGTTGATGTTGACACCAAATTGGCTATTGTATGTTGTGGGTATACGGATTGGGGGCCGTAACACGTAACTTCTCCTTAAAGGAATAGTTTAGTAATTTTAAGTAGTGATGTAAAGCTCTTCATAACCTGGCCCTTTCTTACCGATCCAACCTCCTCAATTCCCATGTGTGTGTCCTACTCTGTAAAATCGAATTAGTTAACTTTACTTAAAAAAATCATGCAAACCGATTGCCTTACAACCGGTTGTACAACATACAATTCCTTTTCCACTTTACTTCCTTTTTTTTTTAAGCTAATCGGTTTGCATGCTTTTTTTAAGTTATGTTAACTAATTAGATTTTACAGTGTATGTTCAGGGCATCCTACACCGTAAATTCTAATAGTTTCTCTTACTTAAAAAAAGCATGCAAACCGATAAAGTGAAATAGGAATTGTATGTTGTACTTACAATTAGTGCATATTGTGCTGTTTTAACTGTATTTTATGTCTTGTAAGGTGACCGTGAGTATCAAGAAAGGCACCTATAAATTAAATGTTTTATTGCTATTATTATTATGCGCAGTTTGACTCTTTTGAATGAGTCGATTCATTGAAGTTGGTTCATGTAAATGAATCGGACTATTTCAAACTATTTGAGCCTTTCGTTTTTATACCACTTCAGTCCAGAGCAAGTGATTATTTGTCATTTGTTTAGTCAAATATTGCAAATATTACTCTTAATAGTAACTTAAGCCGCAGGTCTATTATGTTTTAGGATATAATTTGTTTATTTCAGTAGCCCAACATTTTAGTTTTCATGTAATTATTGCAGCTTTCTCAGGCTACCTGTTGTTCTGCACGAGTCCTCACTAGTCTAAATATAGCTCTCAAATACAGTCTATCAGTCTACTGAATGTTAAGAGAAAATATAAGTAAAAACTGTTCAGCTTCATATGTCAAAATTACATAATTATCATAGCAATAATTTTGCAAATTAAATTTATCAAAATGTGGCAAAAAAATTGGGTGTCAACTACGCACGGAAGCTATAACTTAGTTATACTGAGGTGAAATAAATAACATAGAATTTGACTAAAGATTGACCAAATGTTTGTATAAAAGCATTGACTGATTATTTAGTACGGAATCCTCCATATTTAATGAGTCGGTAAAAGTTTGATTTATTTGACATAATAGTTGAAAAGAAATAGCCAATTGTTTATATTTTTAAATAATTGCCTGATTGAATTGATCTACATTGTATTCACACATGACCTTGGGTAATACATTACAAGACTGCATTTAAATGAATTAACAAAAAACAAAACACAGACCGAGGGCTGGTAATACGGGGGAAAGGGTAAAGAACAAACTAAACGCTGTATATAATACAGGATCAAAAAAGGGCAAGGGGAAAAACCAAACAAAAGCTGTATAGGGACTAACGAAGGATCGAAAGGGAGAAATGGGGAAACATCGAGTCTCAAGTTAGCACTCGCTAACATACAAACAACAGACAAATGACACAGGGAATAAACCCTCTATCAAAAAAATATAACACCAAAAAAACAGAACACCAAAAGGATAAACCTTGTCTAAGAGAGCGAGCTCTAAACACAACTAACACAGAATACGAATCTAATCTCGCTCTGACGTCACGAGACTAGCGGGGAGAAGGGTTTAAAACTAGACGGATCGGCTCCTGATTGGTCCATCAACGGATGGCTGATGGTGTGTGATGAGGGGGAGGGAACCAACGGAAAGAGGGCGGCAAATCTGAATGAAGGGAATAGTGAAGGGAAAAACAGAAGGGAAGACAGAACACACAAACACACGTACACAATAGAAACAATACGGACACCAAAATATGGGTGGCCGTAACAACCACTAATATGATTTGAAGGCTATTGAAAATAAGCCTATGTGCTACAGTTCATTGTGTCATGTACGTCTTAATTTGTTTAGATACAGCCAAAATATTACCGAATATCTACTTGCTTCCTACCCTGCTTAACCAATCAGCAATTGTTTGACGCACTGAGAAGACGCTTCACGCGACGGGCTGTTCAGATTTGGGAGGACTCCCCGTCAACACGTCGGCGGGCCTCGGTAAGCAACTCTTTCCCAGAAACCCCTGCTCTTGTCTGCCATTACACTCTTCGAAGCTACGCAGAGCTGTTTACGGGCTGCTTTGCAGAAGTATAAACCAGGCTTAAAGGACGCACGCGTTGATTCCAGCCAGGTCCAGCATGTTATAATTAATAATAATTCATTGGATATAGTTTTAGCGCTTGTCTCGGGACTCAGAGAGCTTTACAAATTGTTGCGTGTACCTAATTGGCAATCAAACAGAGTCTAACTGCTAACCACTCAGCCACCCGCCTGTGTTATAGACCAGGATGACTGGCCGAGTGGTTGCTTTGGTGGAGTACCGTCTGGCCACTTGGTCAAGGATATCCACCCCCACCTACCTTGGTTTTGTTGCAGAAGTGTGTGCCTATGACAATCAATTTTGCTACTTGCAAAACACTCATTCTAATTTTAGGCTATAAATATTATTCTAATAGGCAAGTTCAAACAATGACTGGAAATTCAATATATATATATATATATATATATATATATATATATGTATATAAAATCTAAAATAACAGTATACATTGCCAGGCAACCAAGACACATAACTAAAAAGACATGAATACAGGCTTTTCGCACCAGGAATCATGTGGAGGTAAATATGACCTCTTGTCTTAGTGTTAGTCCTTATAATTGTTATCTCTCAAGGAGATTTTCACGCAGTCACTTAAGTTCATTCCATCCACAGCATACAACAACAATACAAAAACTAATTTCTAAAAAACAAAACACAGATAAAAAGATAAAACTCTAGGATAAAGGAACCTGATGGAAGAAGTTGAAGTTTTCCATTCAGAGGATGATCAACAGATCATCAATAATTAACTCAGCCCTGTTCAAGGTGTGCTTCTGATATACTTGTAATAAGGACGCTTGCTGCATCCTATAATCTGACTGCTAGTTTTAACAATTCTGCTAAGCAGATTCTTATTCTTGATGCTCAAATTTTCAAACCAGCTAGTAAATGCAAATGTCAAAAGGGACTCAATAAAAGACTATAGTAAAATATAGTAAAATAGTCATAAGCTTTGAGCACACCTGAAACCTGCTGAGTTTCCCCAAAAAAAAACCAATCTCTGTTGACATTTCTTGAGGATCTTGTTTGCGTTTTGATGAGACACAACTTATCATCAATTATTGTGCCAAGATACTTATAGCTGAAAACTCTTCCAACTGTGATACCATCGATTGTTGTGGAAACAATATCATTAGTCCCTCGCCTACAATCTGTCACCATCTCTTTAGTTTCATCAATATTAAGCTTTAGGAATGAATCCTTATACCACTGCTCGAACTCATCCACTATCGGATCATGACTATTCTCATTATCTCAGAGAAGACTAACTATGACTGAGTCGTCAGCATACTTTACAACACACCTGTCCTAATATCGACTCCGACACTCATTCGTATATAAAATAAACAAAAGAGGAGATAAAACAACCTTGTGGAGAACCAGTAAAAGAAACAAGACTATCAGAGAACGAGTCATTTAACTTGACACTGAGCCCTATTTGTCAAAAAATCAATAATCCACCCTACCAAACTAAAATCCAGTGAATAATTATCCACTAGCCTTTGTGTGGCTGGATAGTATTAAAAGCTGATGAAAAATCAAACTACAATTTTGCATGATTTGTTTGCCGTTCAAAATGTTCATATAAAAGATGGAGTAAAGTCGATAAGCATCCTCCAGCCCCCTATTTGCCTTATAAGCAACCTGCATTGGGTCTAAATATTTCTCAGTCTTTTCTACTATCTCCCTCCTAATCAATTTCTCTAATGCTTTCATCTCTAAAGATGTCAAGGCAACCAGTCTGAAATCACCAGGATCTACTGGCCGAGTCACTTTAGCTAGTGGGATAATTGTGGATTGCTTCCATAGACTATGCACACACTGTAAAGTAATAGACTGCATAAAAATATAATAAAAAAATTCACTCAGCTTCTTCGCACAGCTGTGTAACAATTTTCTCCCCCCCTATTTTATCTGGGCCTGGGCCCTTCTTCGTTTTAGTCTGCTGAAGCACCCTCTCTACACTCTTCACGTCAAAAAACACTTGACCTTCTACTCTAAATGTTCTTCTCTGTTCCTCTATCCTCGCTTTAAAATCATGCTTCTCAAATCTTAAATAAAACCTGTTGAAATCTTTCGCCAACTCGCCATCACTTTTCCCTCCTCCCACTTCAATACGCTTTCCTCCTTTACCATCAACTCCTGCCATCATATTCATATCCTTCCAAATGGATGCTATATTATTATTATTATTTATATTTTCTTTTTGCCAATCTCATTTCTCTCTGTACTTTTTTTTTTCTCTTTTTACTTCCCTCTTTCCCTGTTTAAAGGCTAAATTTTTCAGATTTATAAGAGTCTTCAGCTGTTTTGTAATCCATGGTTTATTGTTAGGGTATACTCTTATTTGTTTCACCGGGATTATAGTTTCTTCACAAAAAGACACAATCACTTGGCGGTTCTAAGCAAAACTACCCCTAATCTTGTATTTTTTTTATTCCAGAACCCCCATAACTCATAAGATGATGAATAACACACTTTAAGGAAAAGTCACTGACTTGGAGGCATATTGTTTTTATTCAAACCGAGTTACATACATTTGAATATGTAAGTGAGGTCAAAATGACCTCATGGCGGTTCTAGTGTTAAAGCCACCAATGTGGGGGAGCAAACGGTTTTAACCTTTAGCCGCTAGCCAGTCCAATACTGCAGTAGTGGTGCTGCTCCACTAGTCAGGCCACGTCTTGGCGAGAAACACTCCAAGCTCTGGTGACATTGACTCCAAGTTCTGGTGACATTGACAAAAAGTTCTGCTTGGACTGACTTTGAAAACAAGTCATGATGAGACTGACTTTTTGTACTGCCAACTGAGAATGACACCATCTTGTGGTGAAATTGAAAACAACTTAAAGTTAGACTGACTTTGAAAGCAAGTTTTAGCAACAATGACCACAAGTTTTGATAAGATCAATACAAAGTACGACTGAGACTGACACGTCCTAAAATGGCCATCGTATGTATCAATCAAATCAGTCTGGGCAAGAGCAACGCAGATCCCACTATGTCACACCGTACAACCTACCAATAGATGTCGTAGTTTGGATAAATTTTTGCTATAATTTGATGTCCTAAAATGGACACCGTAGATACAGTACGATACTGGGTAAGTCACTCACTTCGGGAGGTTCGGGAACATTTATGATTTATTTGATTTAAGCAAAGATATGCCACATTGTCCATAACGAACACCATGTTCGAGCATAGGGAGGTTCATAAGTGTACCGGGTACCAGAGTACCCTAGGCCGCAGATCGATGATCGACTTTGTGGTCGTATCATCAGACCTGCGGCCGTATGTCTTGGACACTCGGGTAAAGAGAGGAGCCGAGCTGTCAACTGATCCCCACCTGGTGGTGAGTTGGATCAGATGGCGGGGGAGGCTGCCGGACAGTCCCGGTAAACCCAAACGTGTAGTGAGGGTGAATTGGGAACGTGCATTCTCGTGCATTCTCCCATAATTATGAACATGAAAATGATTCATTTGGCTTCCTTTGTGGTTGCAGTGGAAAACAACAAATTAGGAAAAAGAAAGAGAAGTTACTTCATAGTGAAAAGATGTTAAAAGCACTCACAGATACATGAGCCTTTTCTGTTCTGATATTGAATCATTTCCCTTATTTCTTTCAGCTCGGCCATCATCTATATACTCTCCCTTGGTCAGATCATTCCACGATCTCTGTTTCAACTGCTATGCTGATGCCCAACTGGTTCTGCCTCCTCAATATAAAAATCTGGATGTCATTAAACTCTCAAACTCAACATCAATAAAACAGTGCTCATGGTTGTGGCTTCCAAGGCACTGCTCTGGAAGGTTTGGGGTCCGCGCCATCCACCCTCCTCAGAAGTCTGCAACCTTGGGGTCATTCTAGATTCCACCATGCCCTTTGAATCCCACATCAAATCCATAGCAAAACTAGCCGTCTACCACCTCAAAAAAATCTCCCAGACTCTGTTCTTTACTCAACGACCCTTATCCACGCATTTGCCACCGTCCATCTGGACTACTGTAATGGAGTCCTATTCGGGGTGCCCAGCAAAGCCCTGGATAGGCTCCAGTATGTCCACAACTCTGCTGCTAGGGTTCCCACAAGCAGCACAACACCCCCACACTCATGCACCTATACTGGCTCCCAGTCAAGTCCTGTGTCACCTGCAAAATCCTCCTCCTCGCTAACGTCCCTCCTCTCCATCCCTAAATCCCCTCAATATCTCTCTGACCTCCTACACTCCTACATCCCCTCCAGTAATCTCAGGTCTGCTGGTATGGGACTGCTCTCCATCCCCTTGTGGGATGTGTCCCACGTATGGGTCAGGGAGTATTTGGTTTACTACTCCCTACACCAGATTGCGGACTTCTGGGGACCAAGCATAACGGCCCCTACCCTCCAGAACTCTCTCCCCATGGTAATGTGTCCCTACAGACTTTGAAAAGGCTCCTAAAAACATATCTGCTCTATCAGGCCTATGACTGCACCGTCTATATGATTTTTACTCTTAATCTGCTTATTGTCTC
>JAVQIZ010012410.1:0-10669 GCA_036023535.2 Galaxias brevipinnis | reverse complement strand
TTGGGAGCTGAAGAGTGTTCTTGTTTTGGTTGAAACTTAAATGTTGTACTATATGGTAAATATTGTATTGCAAATTATTATTATTTTTTTTTGCTTATTTACAAATTTTAGTTGTTGTTCTGCCTTTAAACAGGCCACTGCTGGAAAAGAGACCTGGTCTCAGTCGGTTAACCTTGTATAAATAAGATAAAATAAATAATAATAATAATAATAATAATAATAATAATAATAATAATGATAATAATAATAATAATAATAATAATAATAATAATAATAATAATAATAATTCATTGTATTTAGGGCTTTTCTCAAGACTCAAAGTGCTTTACACAAATTGGTTGCCAATTAAGTACACAACAACGAATGGACCGACAGCTATCAAACACAACACAGTCTGAGTGATACCACGGCAGCCAATTTGCGCCAGACTTGCTCACCTAACATATTGCAACAGACTTGCTGACACACATATAGGACACACAGACCAGTTGAATTGGCAGTGACTGGCCAGGGCACTGGTAAGGGTATGAAGCATGTTTTTTTAACCAAGGACTTTACTGTGAGGCAACAGTGCTAACTACTGAACCACCGTGCTGCCACCGTGCTATTGTTGTTCTTTGTCTTACCCCGTAGGACTCCAATTAAATAGTTTGCTCCATCTTTTCTGTTTTGCACAGACGTAATGTCCTGAGCATCTCCACAGGCATTGACGACATTGGGCCCGTGAAGTGGGACCTGGCCCTGTGTCTCCTCGTTGTCTGGGTCGTCTGCTTCTTCTGCATCTGGAAGGGAGTCAAGTCTACAGGCAAAGTAAGTCTTGGCCTTGGCTTACTATTCTTGCTGCCTTGGTGCTGCTAGTTAAGCCCAGCTTTATTCAAAGGATTCTTCTCGAAGCTTAAATATCTGACCCCTTGAGTGTATGACCCCATCTGTCTTATTTAGAGGGTCGCGTTGCTGTACAGTGATGTATGTTGTGTTAACAGTTTATGGGCTCCCCTCCACCCTCCACTGTCTGGGTTAGCTTGACACTGGGCTGTAGCCAATACTCTGGCTGCAAGGAAATGCTTAAATACCTGGATACTTTACCGATTTTCTCAAACAATATGTCGTTGTTTAGACTAAATTAAGTAAGTATGTCATAGGACGTATGTCAAGTTCAGGTCAAAGGATCAATGTAAGTGAAATTCACGTATTTTTCTGACCAAGTGGTTAGTTCATTGTACACCACAATGCCCATAGATCATTGCGCAAATCAAATTTAGAACCAGCAAACGCGCCCCCCCTTGGTGAAAACGGCGGTAGTTTTAAAAATTCAGGAAGGACCCCCAATGACACAAAAGAGAGTACGTTTCTCAACTCGGTTGACATTCTGCTATTTCATTGTGAAATGCTAAATGATGATACAATGTTTAAAATACAACATTGGTATCTCATGAAAAACATCAAAAGATTGAAAATGGGTGAACTATCGCTTCAAATTATCTTTGTGGCTTAAAGGTCGACCATAATTCATTTGAGGTTTTAGTTTACCACCTACTCAAACCACATAGGGTAATAACAAGAAATTCAATTATATGGGCCTCTATGTCATTATTACATGCCGCGGGAGTCTCAATTTAAGTGCTGTAAAAATAATTGGGACCCTTTTGCTTTTTTCTATTACATGTCATGTCTTTTAATAATGCTTAAACAAAGCTTTTAAAACATAATTGGCATTTTTTTTTACAATTAGACAAAAAGACAAGTAAAACCCTATGATAATGAAAAGTTGTTTTATTGATCCATTTGTCATTGATCATAACAGAACGTAATGTAACCTAGGTTTCATCACCATACAACCTACTTCTTAGAGCAAACATATTTATTGGAATTCCAATGAACATTTTCTGGAAATGTACAGAAGTTGCCAAATGATTCAGCTGACCACGACGGCTCTGTTCTCGGCAGGTGGTGTACATCACGGCAACGTTTCCGTTTGTCATGCTGATTGTGCTGCTAGTACGGGGTGTGACTCTGCCTGGTGCTGCGGAGGGGATCAAGTTCTATCTCTACCCGAACCTTACTCGCCTACATGACCCAGAGGTAAGAGCTGGTGCCCGATCTCTCCCTATCTCTCTCTCTCTCTCTCTCTCTCTCTCTCTCTCTCTCTCTCTCTCTCTCTCTCCCTCTCCTTCCCCCCTCTCTATGCCTCTATTTACCATGTGCACCCAACTCAAACCATAAATCTCCATGAAGCAGCACATGCTCACTCATACCCCAATGGTATCATGACCTCTGACTGAAACCTAACAAAGATGTCTGTTAGCTTTGTCCCTTCCATTAACGTCTTCTTGGTAGTGAATGGGACCATATTTCTTTGAAATAGTGTTTGTTTTCGGTCAATGAAAACATATATTTTGATGTTGTGAAGATAACATTAGTTATGGACTAATCAAATAAGTAGCACAGACATCTGAAGGTGGAGGAAAAAGTTACTCTCTGGCTAGGCTCCATGCAGTAGCACAGTTACCTTTTTAACTACGTCCCAAAAACGTTGGGAGTTTCACGACAATCGTTCTGCGTGATCATGGGGTTTTGTAATGTGATTTGTGCAATTTCCTTTGTTGCCAGCTGCCCCACAGCCACAAAAGCACTCCACACATTGAATCTGGAAACAATGTCTGTCATTTTCTCTTTGATGTTGTCTGTGAAATCCCAAAGCTTAACAAAAATAATTGCTTTCATATTGTCGTTAAATAATTTTTGGTTGTACTTGTGCAAGCTTTAGTTATTTTGAGGTAAGTTATTTTGTTTAACATCATAGCCTGGCTTGATTCTCACATTGTAGGTATGGATTGATGCGGGAACCCAGATTTTCTTCTCATATGCTATATGTCTGGGGGCCATGACTTCACTTGGAAGCTACAACAAGTACAAATACAACTGCTATAGGTGAGTTATGTTGCACTAGGGATGGGGGGGGTGGGGTGGGGGGTGGGGGGGCTGTAGTGAATGCAACAGGAGTCAAAAGACGGTTGCGTGAAAAAGAAAGAAAATGGGAACTATAGTTCCACCTGTGTTCATTAACAACCTCCATGAAATATGTGTGACATAGGGACTGTTTGCTGCTGGGAGGCCTCAACAGCGGTACCAGTTTTGTGTCTGGCTTCGCAATATTTTCCGTCCTGGGCTTCATGGCACAAGAGCAAGGGGTGGACATTGCCGATGTGGCAGAGTCAGGTATGCGGGTCAAAGGTGAAAGTAGCAGTGATTATGGGTTCTGCTACTGAACTGAAAAAGAAAGATGATTGAAGAGTAAAGAAAAAAACGTTTTCCTCATGCAACAGGTACTTTTGATGAACTGGAAATTTGGCTTTTAAATTTGAAGGATATGACTCAAAAAAATGCTGAAACAGAGGTATTGGCAATTTCACTCTCCTTGAGAAAAACCCCTTTTAAGAAAAACCGAATTGCTGCTTTGGTACATTAACCTCCGTCCAACCTATGGGGACGAAAGAGCACTTTGTTGTGGTGGAGTGCTACCTGTGTGCCTGACCCACTCCTGCACACAGGACTTCTCAGGAAAGCGCTGCTCTCTGTTATGCTCAGTAGCCCACCCTCCATAGCCACCTGTACTGGGCCAGTGTTTGACAATCTAGTTGATGCATTATAACATGCCTTAGTGGGGTGACGATTGGCACAGAGAAATGGTCCATAAGATTGGCACTATGTGGATTTATCTAGCAACGAATGGAACAGCAGCCTCTGCAATTTGTCATAAAGAAATGAATGAGAAATTAAAGATGCAATACAATACATTGTCAAATTTTAAACGGATTGGTTATTACTTGTGTTGCTGGGTCATGCAGTAAGCTGTTCTCCTTAGCAGTGACTGTTCTGCTGTCCAGCATTATGACCTCTTGTATATTAGCTGTGGATTTTTTGAGCTGGTTCTGTTTCTTTCATAGAAAAGATCCTCTGGCGGTTTCGAAGGATATGCATCTCCTTCAGCATGCTTGCTCTTTCCACTTAAAAACCTAGATACTGCTGGCTTTGTAAAAACAGCTTTGTCTATGTGTAAAAATGTAAATATTTGTGTTGCTGTTATGCTACCATTAACATTAACATTCTCAAATGTGGTGTCAAATACGCAGTATTTTTCTGAATAGAAAAAGCATAAGTACAGATGAGATCTATGTAATGTTTGTTCTCATATTTACATGAAAAACACAAGCAAATTAATACAAAGTTGTTGTATAATCGCACATATCTGAATCATTTGAAAAGATATGTATCGTCTTACATAAACTGAAAGTCGGGCTGTTTACTCATGGTACGCAGTAAAACTGGCCACACTGCTTTTCTGCCTAGACATCACTCTCTGAGTAATCAGACCTGCTCCAATGCTGCTTTTCCATTTCGAGGAATAAGACCATTGATTGAATGTTATCATTATCTGTTGTGTCAGTACATGTTACAAGGTAAACATGCACAGGATGCTATTGAGCAATACAACTGTGACAAAGCATGACTCATGTGTGCATAGTTTCTCTCCGTAGCCTCTCAACCAACAAAATGAATTTAAATAAATTATATGTTTATAAAGAGGACTGGTCCAAATCCCTGCAGACCCTTTAAGACAGGCTGGTTAATGTCCAATACAGACACAGAAAACAGTAAAGCTTTGGCTGATCCTCTCAAGAATGTTGTTTAATATATGTTGACGTTTCTTTATCGCCTCATGTCGTCCAGTTTGAAAGCACGCGGGTTAGTTCATTCTATTCTCTCCCCCTCTCCCCCTTCCCCCTCTGTTTGCACCCTCCTAGGTCCTGGCTTGGCCTTTATTGCCTATCCCAAAGCTGTGTCCATGATGCCTATGCCCACATTCTGGGCTATTCTATTCTTCATCATGCTTCTACTTCTGGGTCTCGACAGTCAGGTCTGTACCAACCTGTTAATATGAAATTACAAACTGGCTGGTACAGTATTGCAATGCTTCTCTTGCTGCTTCCAGTGGTGGGTGGAAGCTCTCTCACATGTCGACTGTCAGTCCTTGCCTGTAAAACGGCTTTCCTGTTCTTTTTAATGACAGCAGAGACGTCCAAGGTCTCGGATACATTCCAGACAAGAAAACGAACTCTAAACCATTTTACTAGATACAATATTTTCAATCCTGCAGATGAATTGTTACTACACTATACCAAATTAGGTTGTTACAGTAACACTCACCCTAGAATTGCAATGGTGCCATAAATCTTGATTTGAGAGAATATTTTAATGAACACATTTTAAGAAATTTGATAAGACATTATGTCAGGTAAAATCTGTCTAGATTTACTGTAATACTAAATATGGTAAACTAAATGTTTTAGGTTTCCACGATGTTAAAGAGCTTTAGTTATGACAGTATAGTCTGGGGAAAGACAAAACAGAAGTTTGAACTGGAGGGGTTAGGGCTAGGGTTAGGCTTAGGGTTCTCTCACTATCACATTACCCTCCTCCAAGTGTAATTCTATGCTGCGCTAACTCAGCCCCCATCATGGCTAATTACATATCACAGCTACATCTCAGGACAGCAAGAGAATGCTCTAAATTTTAGCGCATGTAAATACGCATGCAAGCATGTCTATTTTCATAGTGGAGCTCTGCCAGTCAACGTGTGGATGTGCAGTATATCAAAACATTCATGCAGCTTAGTTGTATGGAATACATCACTCTGTCGTGACACATACAGGCCTTTACAAAATAAGTAAACACACACACATACACACACAACCTTTGTGAGAGCACTGAAACACAACGTTCCCAGTGTTAAACCAGAGCAATGTGATTGAAACTGCTTGCTTTCATTGCCGAGCAAGAGCATTTGGTATTGAATTATTCAGCTCATGACATGGACTGAGTAAGTGGCAATACCGTGCCATAGGTTTTAAGGAAGAAAGGACTCGAGGGAGAGAGACCGATAGAAAGGGCAACACAGGGAGAGAAAGAGAGAGAGAACGAGAAAGAGAGAGAGATTCAAAGCTGTTTTGCAGGAACTTATAGAGGAACAAATAGGAGGCCCAGCCAGTGTTCCCAATAGCAGCCCCCTTTTTCAAAAGTCTCATTACTGCCCCAACAAAGACAACATTCATTCTCTAATCAGTAGTTTGGACAGCGAGAGAAAAAAAAGGAGAATACTTTCTGTTCCAATGAGGCATTTTTGTTTTTGTGTCCCCAGTTTGTTGAAGTGGAAGGACAGATTACTTCTCTGGTGGATCTGTATCCGTCCGTCCTAAGGACCGGTTACCGGCGAGAGATCTTTATAGCTGTGATGTGTTCCATAAGTTATCTTCTAGGACTTACCATGGTAACACAAGTAAGCTCACCAACTCACAACTGAGACATGCTTTCTCCCCACCACATTAACACCATAACGGAAGCACCATAGTGTTTTTGCACTTCCTCAAGGAAGTAACAAGTAAAGTTTTTTCTTCTGTATTACACACTCCCTTATGCATTCGGCATTTGGCATACATGGCCCACATTTATTTTTTGTGTGCTAATGTTTTACTTATAGGTTTTATTATATAATTTACTCTTATTTTTTTGTATTGTTGCACATTATGGAGGTGGCAGGAGTTCATGTCACTGTCATTGTACTTGTATGCTGACATGTGACAAATGAAACAGAACTTGAACTTGAACTTGAACTATTTTCCATTTAGCAGTTACATTAACTTCAATGTCATCTCACCACCTGTTGAACCACACCACTGTTGGATGTGCGCCATACTTGCATATCAATTTCTTCTAATTTTTCCGACCATCAACTTCTATCCATGGCCCTGATTTCCTTCGAACTCTTGGTATTACTTTTTTGCCCTCTGTTTTTCAATTGTATACCCTAATTTATGCCATCTTATCTTCTTTCAGGGTGGCATGTACGTGTTCCAACTCTTTGACTACTATGCAGCCAGTGGTGTGTGCCTTTTATGGGTCGCATTCTTTGAGTGTATTGCTGTTGCCTGGGTTTATGGTAAGTGAAAAGATTTCAAGCCTTTGTAAGGTGTTGAGCTCATGTGTATTGAAGTCAGAGTAGGGACCACTGCACGTTAGAGACAATACTAATTACCTCCGTGGTAGTAAACAAATGTCTCCTTGTTTTTTCCCTTCCCCGTCAACATTAAATCACTTCGATTGGCTTCCTGTGCTTTCCATTGGACTGCTTTTATTTAGAGGCACTTCCTCGCAATGACCTTTTCAGTGAAAGGCAGGCCAGGGGCATTGTGCCCTACAAGCCATTCTTGGAGGTGTTCTTTGAAACCTATACTATTTTGTTCTATATGATAGGTCTGAGAACGGGGTAAAAAACTAAGTTATAAAATGTGAAATCGCACAGGGATTGGCTGCCTCCTCTAAACGTCTTTCAGTCAACAACCCTTCGGTCATGTAACATGTTTATGGTACAATATGTGACCTCAGTGGAAAAAGTGGCTGTAGTTAAGGACTGACCTTAAGACTATGGTGGCGCTGCGTGAGCTAAAGAGATGAGGGTACAATTTAAAGCAGCCTGAACCCCTGGCTATCACTGGCGTTGTAGTATAAGTCATTCCTATCTTATCACATGGTCCATTCCTCATGTGGGCCTACTGTGAAAGGAGTTCTATTGTTTCCAATTTAACAACCCTCCATTTTCTCTTTCGGTTTGACAGGCGCTGATAATTTCTATGACGCGATAGAAGACATGATTGGCTACAGACCCAATCCTTGGATGAAATGGAGTTGGTCTTTCATCACTCCAGTCCTCTGTTTGGTGAGTGTCAACAGCCCAATACTCCAGTGTACAAACGTAAACTAGAACTTGGTCCCCTCACTAAACTGTCTTGAAAAAGAATAAACCAAAATTAACTAACTTACGGACAGTAATTCTGACGTATTGCTTTTTATACAACTTGCAATGATATTATAGGGGCTTAAAACCAACAAGGCCGAGCTTAAACCAAAACCCAAACAGGATTGAAAAGATGACAAAAATGTATAATAATTTTTTTGTAAAACTTCACTCAAACTAAGGAGCAACGTCTGCAGTTAAAAACTACAGATACTTTTCTCAAGAAAATAAAAAATAGATGATCACTGTCTTTTCGTTCCCCAGGGTTGCTTTGTCTTTTCTCTGGTAAAGTACAAGCCACTCACCTACAACAAGGTGTATGAGTACCCTGACTGGTCCATTGGCCTGGGATGGATTCTGGCCCTGACCTCCATGATCTGTATCCCCATGGTGATGGTCATAAAGATCTTACAGTCCGACGGACCCCTGATTGAGGTACACAGACTTCCCATTCCTCTTTGCAGTGTAACTGACATGGCACTGCTTTGTTTAGCCTGCTTCTAAGCCTCATTTTAGACTAAAATGAACTGAATTTAACTAAACGTATTCATGTTAAAGTGCCAATTGCTTGACCAGATAAGTGTAATATAAAAACCTGTTAAAACACATGATCTCCTCTTCTCTACTAAACCTGACTCTTTCTGTGTTCCCCGCTCATCCCTGCCCCATCAGAGGATCAAGGCAGTAGCAGCACCTGTAAGGGGCGGTGCTAGTTCTCGCCCCAAAGAGTACAGTCTAAAGGGCAATGAGCTGACCCAGCCCCTGGACCCCAATGGGAACAACGGCCTGATCATAACCACTCACACCATTGACGAAACAGTGATGTGAGCGCTCTCTGTGAGAGGCACATGATTGACGTGCTTTCTATGTTATTATATATTTGCTAACTTTGATAGTTGTAGAACCAGGTTTACATTGTCCTATATATCCGCACTAGGAATATTCTGGTTTGGTAGAGAGAAATAAATATATATATATATATAAATATTGTCATCAGGTTTTTATTTGGTATATACTTTTTTATGATAATTGTTATTATTACCAGTGGTGTTGCTGTAGATGGAGCTGATCTCAGTTCAGGCAGTATTTACAAAACATGTTGTTCCATGTGTACTACCTTTCTGTTGATTATGGAGGATTGATGCTGTGTTTTCTGTTTCGGAAAGACAGTATAAAAAGAGTCATTGTAACTTGTAACACAAATTTAGCTAATTAATCGTGCAATTAAGTGTGTAATGTTGCATAGCAAACCACTAAGATGTCCTCACTTTGTTGCAGTTTCCTTGTCTAAAGTTATATCAGATAGGGTGTTTGCTGTTAGTCGTCAGATTAAATTGAATGTACCTCCGCTATCAGCGGTTGCTTGCCCCTCAAATCTACGGGTAGAGTAGACATCCACAACTCCTAGGACAAATTGGAAGTGGCAAGATTCAGTGTAGATACAGTCTTTTTTTATTACTTCGTCTTTTTTTTTTTTTTTTGCTACACTGGGCCCTGCCCAAATACTGGTAAATGCATTCATTAGGGGATATGTCCTCAAGAAAGGAAGTATGGAAGAAGGGAAACTAGAGCATGGGCTGACAGGAAGAAGGAAAGAGAAAAGGGAAGAGACATTTTAAGAGTATTTGTGCATTGCCTGATACTATCACAATCTCTCCCAGTGCATTTCTTAAAACCTCTCTTTGCACTTTATATCTTGAGTTTCACATTAATTGTAGCGATTTCTTATCATTGTTATTGTTTCAAGCACTTACTTTTTCAACACATATTTTAGACGTAAAAGATAAGGTCAAATTTACTTTTCTATTGTTCAACTTTCATATCTTTATTGACAATTACACATCAAATTGTTAAGAATAAATGCGAGAATAATGTTGACACTTTACATTTTTGCTAATTCAGCTACTGGTAGGATTGTTGACAAAATTATGGAAGCTAAATTATGTATACACTTTACTCAATGCGTTTTCTAAAAATTTGAAAGTTGTGATTGTGTGTGTGGAAACTGAGGATTTCAATAACACGAGTTGGCTGACAAGCTAACTAAATATCTTTATCATGCAAAACTACCACCAGACAATGTTTTTTCCTACTTGTTTGACAATTGTATTTTAATATTTTACGTGTTTGTAAATCACATATGCCTTTTTGTATTAACCATTTTATACTGTGCATCATATCAACCCTATCACCGATTACCTGTGTTTTCTGAGTACTGTCAACAATTTATATTCTAAATGTTTATCATTGTGAGCCTGACTGAAGTTTTTTTTGTGCAATATTGTTCAATAGAAATGGCCTTCAATGCTCTCTCCATTTTAAAAAAAAGAATTAACAATTGAAAGGAATGCAAAACATACAGTAATGTGAATACTAATTTGACAGAAAAGTCTGAATTCATTTGGAATTGTTTATTCCAGAACGACATTTAGATTTTGATGAAATACCAAGGTACTGTGCTTACTACTTTGTCAGCAAAATAATCTGGAAAAACAGATGTAAAAAACATCCCTTGGAAAATGGACTTAACCAAAGCATTTCTGTCTAACATCTGTCCCCTTTTAGATGCATATTGCATCACCTTCTTAGATTTAAAATAAACCAGTTTTTTTGTACACATCTTAGTGTGAATTATTAATTTCGTGACACACAATCCAGGTGCTTTCTATTTTTTATATCTTAACGACCCTTTGATAAGACCATCCATCCATCCATCCATCCATTAGCTATACCGCTTATCCTATGCAGGGTCGCGGGGGGGCTGGAGCCTATCCCAGCCGACACAGGGCGAGAGGCGGGGTACACCCTGGACAGGTC